>CABFWO010000550.1:62558-89069 GCA_902155825.1 Timema genevievae
GGGGGGGGGCGGGAGAGAGAAAGAGAGAGAGTATACCTATCCTGACTACCTGACCTGTATTTATAGGTATTGTGGTCAGGCTTTGGAAAGATTGACATCTAGAAACTGGGGTCGAAGCATATTAGCTGAGATGGTTCTTAATGTGTTCTTCTCCCACCTTCCTTCCCTTATGTGATATTCAGGTGACCCGGTCTACCTGCTGAATAGGAATAGAGATAGAGGGAAGGCAAATGACAAAAGCACCAGTCTCGCAATCAAACCCCATTCTTGTTATATTTTTATTCAAATATTTTGACTAGTAAAAGTCACCAAATCTAATCAACATGACCCCTCAGTTAATAAAAACAAAGTAAATAGTTTACTTTGCAATATATTGAATAATATTAAAATACATTTTCATTAATAGCTTATATATTGCAATATTTTATCTCTATAAGGAAAACCTCTTTGTCCATTGGCAGCAATGTAAAGTGTAAAATATGTTCTTCTCATTTTAAAAGCCATATTATGTTTGTTTGTTATATATGTTTCTATCCACCTTTCCTGTACCCTCTTCCAAATATAATATAATGCAATATTTATAATTTTAGAATTGCTCAAATTATTGTAATATACATTTTAAAATAGTGTGTTCATAAAGTTGTTATTCACTATTCTATATTTTAATAAAAGTTATAGCCATTGAATGTAATTAAATTATTTTAGGTGTACCTCAACAATGGAATCAGAGCAATGCATTGATTGGAAATAAACTTTGTAAGTTTAGTAAAGAAATTGAACTCCTGCAAAACCGCTGTGATTTTACTTCAGCGAATGTAATCAATGGACAAAATATCAAAACTATACCTTCAACAGACTTACATCTTCTTGATGAGTAGTGAGTATTTCCATTGGTATAATTTCACTTTTGAATTTTAAAATAAGTATTTAACAATTTTTAAGGAATCTCTTTGTGCTTGTATTCATGGATCAACTCTATAAATAAACATGATTATTGCAATGGTTTGTAGAAAGTGAATATCACACAAAATTACTGTCATCAACATCATCATCATCATGAACATTTTCCAACAACTGGATGGGTCTGTTTGGAATATAAACCTCTCCAAAGTAGCTTTTTCCCCCACCAGCTCTCCTTTCTCTTCCACACTTCTCTGCACTCCCTTCAGTCTCCCGTGTCTTGGTGCTCCTCTTGGCCTCCTGCATATCCTTCCCCCCACTTCAATATCCAGCATCTTCTCTGGTATCTTCTCCTCTTCTATTCTCCTTACATGACTGTACCACCTTAGTCGTGCCTTCTCTATCCTGTCTTTCACTGCCTCACCTTTTCATTTCTCATTCTATCCATTATTGTCACCCCTCTAACACATCTCAGAAATTTCATTTCACAGGCTTGACTCCTGCTTCCATCCTGCTCCTTCATTACCCATGTTTCTGCTGTGAATGTCAATATTGTTACATAGTATGTCTTGTAAAAAACTCCTTTATACTTCCTCTGCACATCCCTTTTCCAAATTACACTCCTCACACCTCTGAAAAAAGCTTCTTCCCTCCCCATCTATCTCACTGATTTCTCTTCTGTTTCTTCCTCCTCAGGTATTTAAAGCTTTCCACTATCTTCATCTGCTCCCCTCCTACTGTCACACCAGTCGTGCACCTATCTCTCTTTCTTTTCACAATCATCATCTCACTCTTTTTACAGTAGACCTCATTCCATTCTGTTCCACCACTTCATCCAACTGCTCCTGAACCTCTCCCCCCTTTATTGGCCTATATCATCAGGTTATTCACAGACACTATTGCCTTCTTACTTCCCTACCACTTCCTTCAGTATCTCGTCCATCATTACTACTAGAAGCAGTAGACATAACTTTAAGTAAGTTACAATTGTGGTTTCAATGTTTATTAAGCCTTTTTGATGCACTCATCAGGAACAAAAGCCTTTGAGGGGATCTTCCATTTAATGATTACTATTTTACATTGTGGCCACTAATTGGGAAAATTGGGAAATCCAGGAATTATTATTGAATTTCGAGCATTGGGAAAAAAAACCGGGAAAAGTGCTTGCATTTTTTTTCTTTCGGAGAATTTAAAATTTTTAAGAGTCTTTATTCATAGGTGTGACCAAAATAAGCTAATTAAATTTTCTTGAACTCAATTTTATGTTAAACTTCCAGAAAAATCACACTAGTCAATTTTAGGACTAACACGGCTGCCAACAAGGCTTGTTCAGTTAATCAAAAGTCGCCCAATTTTCAAAAATATTCCAGCGAAGGATCTCTTCTAATATTTTCCAGAGATATTTAATATTCCAAAATGTTCAGGTAGAGATCACACTCTAAATCGTTTCTAGGGGCATCCAATTTTCAAAAAATTTATGGAATAGGGTCTCTTCATATAGCTTATAGGCGCATGCAAATTTTAAAAGTTACCGGGGGAAAATCACTTTAAAATATGTCTAAAAGCATCTAATTAAAAAAAATACAGGTGAGGATTTATTAACATTAGCATGGCTGTCATCATGTCCTCTCTAGTTAATCAAAAGGCAATCAATTATCTTAAACTTGGGGTAAGGATCACTTCAATAGTTTCTATAGATATTTAATATTCTAAAAAATATCATGTGAAGATTACTCTAAATCGCTTCTAAGAGTATCCACATTCCAAAAAATGTATGGGGTAAGACCACTCTATATAATGCCTATAGAAGAGTTTATTTTCCAAAAGACCAAGAGGACCATTCCGAATAGGTTCAAGGTGATCTAATTTTCTGAATTTAATGACAACTTTTATCCTTCATTTAAAAAGCTTCTCATCTGATGCCACTATGTTCATGACAGATATTCAACAATTGCTGATATTGCTGATATCACGATGTATAGAAAATTAGGCTCTATGTTTTACTAGAGCAATATTTGATTTATTTTGGGGTCAAAAAATGTTTTGTTATAAAAACTACAAAAACACTTCCATTGATTAATATTCCCTACACTCCCACCAAATCTATCATAATTATAGATCTTAGTACATTCTATATGATAAAAAGCTGATTCAACACTTGGAATCGCCTGTTTCGGTGGCCGCATTGTCTAAATAGTCGCTCTCACAATAAACTAGACTGTATATAACGGGGAGATTTTGGTTCTATCCCGGTCAGGTGTATACTGAGGGTGGCTTTCCCTAAATGGTTTTCCACTGTCCCTCCATGAAAATGCTGTTACACATAATCTAAATTCAACTTTACTCATCCCTAACCCATTAGCTTAGTTATTACTTCGCATATAACCCTAACAGGTAGTAAGATGCGGTGCTAAAATACAAGGCTGAAATTGAACTTTCATATTCAACCTCATGTAGTCAGCCATAGTTCGATAAGCCTGACCCTTCCTCGGGACAACAAAAGCGAAGCTAGCATAGGGTAACATTGACGGGCAAACAATCTCTTTATTTAATACATTTTGAACCACTTCCCTAAAACCCAGGGGGGGACACAAGAATATAGACTCAGACTGTAGCAGAACATTATATTTACAATAGTGATGAAAGGTAAAAACCTCACGTGGTCCCCACTTAGGAGTAATTACCGTTGTTAGGATAATCATGTCTCATGGATTACGGTGGGCAGCACATGCAGTACGAATGGGAGAATCTAGAAACATGTTCAAGTATAAATAAAAATATTTTTTATATAAAGTCAAATAATGATGAAGTGTAATATATTTTATAGAAAAGAAGGGGAAGTATGTACAAAAAAAGGGGCATCTATCTGTTTATTAACTTTAAGTCCAGTGATGTCATTAAAAAAATAGTACATAAAATGGATGATAAAAGAATGGTGGGCTATTTCAGATTTAAAATTAATACAATACTTTGGGTTCAAAACCAACATTTACATTTAACAACAAAAAATTACAATCTCTGGGTAAAACTTAAAATAATAATAATGCATAAAATCGAACACAAGACTCTCTCAAGACCTCTGGCTCATGTTGGGAAAAAATATACCTTTATTGTACTTGGTCAATAATGGACTCACCTTGCGTACAACGATACCGACTTCCAAGATCAACATCCCTGGGAACAATGCAGGCGAGACATCACTAAATATGTTTTTTTATAGCAATAGTAACAAGGTGGACAACACTGAATGATGGTGATAGTAATATAAATAAAATACTTAACGGATTTGACTTTTAAAAAATAAATAAGTTTAGTTTTTTTCTTTAATAAATAATTGTCAATATAAAATTCTACCCTGCCTAACAGAGTCTGCTAAATTAAAAATTTAAAATACAATTCATAATTATTTAACTAATAGTTCAGTAATTTGATGTATTAATATAAAAATCTTAAGTCCAATCTTTGTGGATAATTATTGAAATAATGATGAAAATACTATAATTAATAGATGTCCTTTATGAAGTTACTAGTTTAAAAAATGAATAAAAGAACATAAGACATTGCATTCGTGTTGAAGGAATGACTCTGGCCAAAAGATTTTTTCCAGAGCCATTGTTAAAAAAATGTTAACTTGAAAAAAAAACATAATTATTACTTTAGAAGAAAATAATACACAAAGTCTTCAAATCATAGTGGAAAAGGTTTATTAGCATAGTGAGGCCGAAGCTGTGTAGATATTAAAATTTAAAAACAAAAATTGTTGATATCACCTCAAAAGATGTTCTGGGAGGTCATCACCGAAACTGTGAGTATTTTAATTTTTGTTGCACTGAAAATAATGTTTGTCATCTTCTTTTTAGCTCCAAGACGCCAGTCCCGCTTCTTTCTTCCAATTCCCGCCTCTCTGAATTTCTCGTAGAGGCCCCAAAAATCTCGCGGATTTAAGTTCTAAATTTGAGATATAATTATGTCTATAAATATGTGAAATTAAAGTATAAACAAGGAATATTTGGGGGTGGTGGGTAAGAATTGATAATTAAGAAGCTTGATAAAATCAGAATCTTAGATCTGACAGTTTTTCATATGATAATTGTTTGTAAATAAACTCATTTTCTTCTTTTTTTTCCCTCGCGGGCCTTTTAAAATTAAAATGAACGAGATTGGATGACATATCTGTGTCATCACATCCCCCACCTTCCCCCACTGCTACAGTCCATTTCTTTCTTCCTCGTGTAGCGCGGCCATTATGATTCACGTAGAAGATGTTAAAAATAAAATTACACCTGATCAGTATTGTTTTGAAATGTGGACGAAATATTAGGATAAAAACCCGGTAAATAAATATATTTCTTGTTCTTATAAAAGTATTGTTATTATTATCTGATGTTTCCTTCTACGCAATGCATTGTCCGTTGAAAACAATAAGTTTGAAAATAAATTAATTAAATGTAGTATGGAATCTGGCCGCATGGCGTGCTAGTCACATCAAAATAAATAAACATTTTATAATAAATTAAAACTAAATAAAAAACATAAATCGATAGAGTTAAAATTGTTACACAAGGTATTGAATGGCAAACCCAATGGGAAGAGACCATTGGGAAGACCTAGACACAGATGGGAGGATAACATTAAATGGACCTGAAATAGATAGGGTGTAATGAGGTTGACTGGATAGAACTAGCTCTAGATAAGGATAGGATGTTAGGAGGTGGACTGGATAGAACTAGCTCAGGATAGGGATAGGTGGCGTACTTTTGAAAGTGTGGCAATGAACTTTCCAGTTCCTAATGCCAGAGAGTTAGTAAGTAAGGAGTAATGGAAGGGAATTTTCTATAAAGTCTGGAAGTGACCTTACTCTCAAAATGGCCTACACTAACACACACTGTGTGAGAATGAATTTGTAAGGGGACTTTCAAATTAGACCTAATTGCAAATGATAACTCTTAATAGAAAATATCCAAAAGCGCTATGGTCTCATAAAGGAAATTTATTTCCATAAATTTTCAAGGGCAATTTGGATACTACCCAAAATTTTCTCTTTCCTGACAACAACCCATTGATAATAGGAAGTCTCACCCATTTTGCTTTTGCAACAATCTTATGCTTTCTTCTACTAATTAATTTCAAAAACTTGAACCCATTGAAATAAAGCCAAATATTTAAATTGAATGAGCCTATTGGCCATGTAAATTGTTCCATGATGTCCAATCCAATGATCAGGTTAGTTTTGATCTAACACTTTCTTGAATAATTTGTGGACAGACATTATATTGATGCAATTTGTTACAACAGGTTTCAAGGGAGAGTTTTTCTACCATACCACAAGAGGCAAGCTGTTGATTGAAAATCATACATAACTTTTTTCAATCAATTCATGAAATATGATCCTCCAATCTGCACATTTGATACTCATTTCATTCACCACCACAAAAGCATCCTATACAGACTTTATGAGTTTTGTACCTTAAATAGTTCCCTATACCAGACCATATAATATTGTGTGCCCTTTTTCACATTGAGGGGCCTAGTATTTGTGTTTTGATATAATTGCTCATATAACTTTTTCATAGGTGATAAACAATCTCGAATCCTGAAAGTAATATGGCTGGCACTGCAGTAAACCTCATTATTATGTTTTTAGTATAACTTTTTAACATGATTTAGTCATACACTCAATGTTAATTAATGTTTTAGAAAAATTTAGTCTAATAAAAAAAGCATTTACTATTTTTTTTGCGTTGAAATGTTTTTATATACTACCTTATTTCTCTTTCCAAGGAAACATTTGACACTATCGGTGTTATTTCTTTATTGATTATAAACATGTACACATAAAATGACTTGCCTCATGAAATGAATCTAAATGAAAATGTAGAATTGTTTATGTTTTAGTGTGGACGAGAGCTTGATAGTCTATGACAATCTACGCAGAAAAGCCAAAGATAAACGCAACCTAGAGACAACAAGCAACTTGGAAATGGTGAAAATACTTTACAAGTTTTTGAAAATCCGTGATAAAGTGCTACGGGACCAAAGCTTTACTGCGCAATTAGAGTGAGTTGTAGATATTTACTAAGTTTAAAAAAAATATAAACTAGTTAGCTTTTCTAGAGTTAGACCTAAATTCCAAATCATTATATTGAAATCTCAACCTAAAGAATAAAAAACATTTGTTTCTGCTAGTAAACAAAAACCAGTAAATTAACTTTCAAAATAATATAATTATTATTACTATAGAACTGGGTATAAAGGGAAGGTATTGTAACCTTGAACATAAATTATTTGACCTCGATATTATGTTGAATTCTTATGTTTTATGTGCCCCCAAACCCATAAAAGTGTATTTTACAATCCTAGATTTTTGTCTGTCTGTCCCTGACCATATATCTTAAACGGTTTAATGGATTTTGTTCAGACTTCATATTTATATATTATATGGCTATACCTCAGGTATGTTTTTAATTTTGACCCTAGCCCTTAAATTCATAATCATCATCATCATCAACTGTTTCCAGCTTGCGGCCTGATCAGTTTAGTAAAATGCATCCATTTTTCTTTTTCCATCCACCATTCTTCCTCCTTTGATTGTTTCCATTCTTCTCCTCTCACTGGCACACTTTCTGTTATCTGCTCCTGCTATATCTTTCTTGGCCTCCCTTTAGGTCTTTTCCCTTCATACTTCATTTCTATCATTCTCTTTGATATTCTCTTTTTTTCCATCCTTATTACATGCCCTTACGATCTCTCTCTCTTGCTTCCTCTACTATCTCATGTACTCCCTGAACACAGCTATATAACAACTCCCCTTGTTGCCCTCTTAGTAGATCCTCTTTACATCCTCCCTTCACTTCAATCACACTTCCAAATTAAATTAGGTGTGGTTAAATAGTGATAATTTGGTTTTTAGTTCCAAATATTTTTAAATTGGTTCTAACACTTTATATGAAAGAAAAGAATCACTATACAATTAAGTATATATGACCAATTGAAAAATTCAAATTTTAGTTAAATTTTTTTTTTTAATTTCCACGATAGCCACGTGAAAATTTGGACATCTGAGAATAGAGCAAGAGGTTATATAGCCCAAGATTATTAGAAAATAACCCGGACAAAATTCAGAGAAAGCTGAAAATTTTAGGATCGACTCAGAATCACATGATTTACAACATATCAAAAGTCCCCTAAAGTCGGGAAATTTTTGCAATTTTCTTTAAAATACATTATATAAATTTATATCGAATAAATTAAAATGTAATCAACAAAAAAAAAATCCTGTTTAATAATATATTTACCTTTCCAATAAGCTGCCAGCCCCAGTCTTTTGGTGTGAGCAGATAATCTACCCACTGTTTCACCTACAGATAAAACCCAAGTGAGTGTTGATGGGCAGCATGAAGATTAAAAAAGTTATGTTGACACACTGCAGACTCGCATATAATATCACCACAATGTTATTATCAACATAAATAAATATTGTATGTATTGTACATTTCTTTTAGGGCACTAGAAACATTGCAGAAGGATTTGGATGATGTTGGTACTCATGTTTATTTGAAAGAACAAAAGATTAATCAACTATATTTGGAATTGAAAAACTATATAATTGCTCGAAAGCACAACATATGGGCCCTTGCTGTAAGTATTGCAAATAGATCCTTTTATTTGTTCATAATACATTTAATATAATGTTTTCTTTTTCTTTTGACTAATCTGTAAATTAAATTACTTCTTTTATATTAACACAGTGCCTACTAACGTCATAATATTATGAAGTTCGGAGATTTGGGATTTCTGCAGGTGGCGTAATACTACAACGGCTACTTTTCCATGCTTCTTAATGGTATTCATCATAATATTACTACTGTACGTTATTAGGGATGATTTATTTGATTATTTTAGTGTAACCTTTACTTCTGCCAATAAATCGTACTACTTTTTATAATTACAATATCTTTTTTCTATAATCTTAGGCGTGTTGTCATTGAGGTTTAGAATTTATTGTTTAGACTTTAGAGGTTTGTTTTGTTTAATTCGTTAGTGAAATTGTGTTAGCAGCATTATATTTTTAAAATGTTTTGAATGATAACTCTATTAGTAAAGTGACTAGATTATGGATTGTTTAAATTCTGAAAAAATACGAGATTATATCTACCATATAAAAGCATGTTATGATCTATAAATACATTTTTGTATGTCATGTAAACATAGTTTTAAAATGTTATAATGGAAATTTACTTTTATTAATGTATTTTAAAGTGTTTTGTGTATCATAAGTGTGTAAATAAAATATTCATTGTTTATAAACAAAACTTTTTTTGTGAAAAAATTAAAAAAAGAAAGTGCCTTTGAATAAATCTAGTAAATTTTTATAAGAATATAAATAATTTGAGTAATACATCATGTTAAAGAAGAAATTCCAGAGAAAAATTTCCTGAACGTACCAATTTTATACTAATAAAATACCTCTATTGGTAAGATTTAGAAAATGTGCATGTTTTTATGAAAAAGCCAGACTGGTCAGAATAGTATTTAAAGGTTCAGAAGGCCAAGTCTTCAGTAATTTTACTGATCTCTTGCTAAACATAATTGATTATATAGCAATATAATATATGAAGGCTAGTCTAGAGTTGGCTATAACTTAGGCCTGGCCGACTTGATTTCTTTCGTGGTCCACTTTTTTTTGTTAAGACCAACCACGAACTACTAAGGCCAAATTCCCTTAATATCATAAATAAAAAATACAAAATACAAAATACTGTCTACAAAGAACAAAAATATTTACATTTTTGGTCACTAGTTACATTTAAAAACAGGTTTCTTACTAATAAAAAAATTGTTGTTTCATGTCATCCACAAGGCTTTCAAAATCAGGTGCAAACTGTGACAAGGCCAATCTCAACGAACCTTCCAAATGCAGGTCTATTATACTGGAGCAATGTTTTTTGTTTCTGTTAATTTCAAGTAGGAAAATGCTGATTTACACAAAAAGTTGAACTAAAACAAGAGTGAAGCATTTCACTGCATTTTTCTATGTTAGTGTACTTCTGTTGGGAAAGAAATTTCCAAAATTATTTTTCTGATGACCGAGTATTTAAGTAAGAATAGATCATATCGCAAAGCTATCTCATTTTCAAGAGAAGCTTTATCCATAGAGAAGATCATATTGACTGATTTTTTTCCAATGATGTTCTTTGTATCTAAGTCTGATCTGAATGGGAAAAAAGTTCTTGAACAATATCTTAGATTTTTTTTAGGGTCGCCAAATTTGAATTGCAATTCCTGTAGAACCTTACCATTTTCAACAATATATTTCTCAGTTTCTAACTCAAAACCTGGGTAATTTTGTATGATCTTGTATGTTTGGAAAGTGGTCGAAAGTGTTTTGTTGGAGGTCAGTGGTTATCAGTTGGAACTGGTAGAAATCAAACGATCATATCACTACCCATATTCTCTTTTCCTTGGAGTTCTAGATTCAGAGAACTTAGTTTGCCAGTGAAATCTGTCAGACATGCCAAATCAGACAGCCAGACCTTGTCCTCTAACTTTTAATATTAGTCTCCTCTTTATTCCAAAAAGTATAAATCTCACTCAATAAATCGCAGAATCTTTAGGAAAACTTACTTTAGCTGAACAAACTTACATCTGTTGTATGTAATATTAAATCTTTTTCACCCAGTTGCATCTTGAAGAGGCGCCTCTAAAGAGATTGTCCTCGGATTGAATTTACAATTTTGAAGGTTATGTCCATCACAATTTGTGTGTTTAAACACTGCTTGTGAATGATAAATTGATAATCCAAAAATTGTGGAAGTTATAATCCTTTGGTCATAATGCAATGAAACCTTTAACAAGGTTTGTCATTGCTTTTGCTCCATCTGTTGTAATTGATACTAGCTTAGAAAGAGGCACTTTAAGCTTATTAACAAAATTTCTGAATGCGTTGAATATGTTGAGACTGGTAGTTTTCTCTTTCAGAGGTATCACACCAAGCATTTAATCTTTTTGGTAAAATCGCTAAAAATCATGTGTGTAAAAACAATGACTTGAGCAGTATCACTGACATCTCTGGATTCATCAAGCTGGAGAAAAAAGGCATTACAGTTACTTATGGGGGCTGTGCGGGATCCCAAACTATTTGAGGTCGGACACAAAACTTATTTATCGTTTTATTCCACTTAAAAAAATTATTATTCACAGCACTTTCACAAAAGGACTAACGAAAATAGCTTCAAAATGGCAACCGACGAATTTAAACTATATGATTGAACAGAATGGAAACAAGTTCTTTACAATGATGCACCCATGCAGTGGATAACAATATTTTTTTATTTAAATACTTTGAAATACAATAAAATAATCATAAAATAATATATTATATATAAAAAATGACAAGTATTTTCTCTTTTCTAAGTAAATATGATGCTTGTATTAAAAGGTATTAATGTATGCACTATATTACACATCATAGATAACATTACAAAATGAAGAATAAGTACTTTTAATTATGTTTAAAATATTGTTTTGGATTGGGTAAAAAGATATGATTAAAAGTAATGAAATAATATGAGAAAACTTAAGTTTATGTTATTTTAAATGTAAAATACAATATGTAATTAAAAAACCTAACATTTATAACAAAACAGTGATCTTTTAAAAGTGTTGTAAACCCAAAACCTATTATGAACAGACTCTACGCATCATGGAAAAACTGGAATTTCTAAATATTTGTTCCAGGCCTGTAACTGTTATGGAATTTCTCATTTTTTCAATCTTTGCATGGAATTTCTCATTCTTTCAATCTTGTCATGGAATTTTTTAGATTGTCTTGGAAATTCGTTTGTCCCCCTTTTTTTAAACACGTCAGTAAATCAGGAGGAAACAGGAGTACAACTGTGGGAGTAAACAAGAATAAGTCAGGTATTGAAATTTACAAGATATCTGAGGAAATTCATAAGGTGTCTGAATCCCTTTAAATCCTTTTAAATTTTTAATCAAGGTACAGAATATAAACTTGGTTGTATTGTCATTTTATAAATCTTATTTTTGTTTTGTAATTTACGTAACATAAACTATCGTGCACAGTGCATGAACAGTGGGAGTTGGGGTATTTAACTTTCACTTTCTAAGCTGACTGATTATATCTGCACATGACTTATAAACCAAGTCATATCTAGAACAGACACAACATCCAGCCCCCAACTTTTAAACTCATCTCTGTGAAAGGGGAAACCCACATTTCACCCATAATTATTTGCAAGTGAGTTTATTTTATGTTTTAATTATTAGAATAACTTGTTGGGTCATAGAATACATTAAAAAAAAAGTGTGGAAAGGCTCTGATATAGGGGAGTTGGGAACCCGCATTAAATAAAAGAAAATATCTAGTGATATGTATTTTGCCATGATTACTTTATACTTTTGTGCTGAGAGAATTGCAGGACATCTTTGAAATGTCCTGGAAAAAATTCATGATTTTGTGTAGAAACCCTGTAAAATGTAAGAGGTAGCCAGACACAGTGGCTCAGTTGAAGAATGTTTTTGTTATTCTAATGGACAAGATTGTAGCGCATTTGTATTTATTCAGATTAGTTTGAATATTTTGATGTTTTACTGTGTAAGTATTTATTAAAATTTACGCCACGAGTTTATTTTTATTTAAGAACTATTTTGGTCAATCTTAAAATATATTTTTAGAATTTATTTATATTCATATAAAAAATGCTTGATCAAAAATAAACAATTATAATAGTTATATTAGACTTAGTTTTTTTATTTACATGATATCAATAATATTACTCAAAGCTTGTTAGACAAGATATTAAGTTTTTATTTGGTAAACTTACAATTTAAAAATAAATTAATATACAAATATTTATTGTGTATAATTTTTTCCCTAAAATTTTTTTCCCCCTACAAAATTACAGAACCTATTGTTCATATCAATTAATGCAATCGTATAAGAGTTTTTATTCCTTTTCCTGACTATTTAAACTATTTTTGACCTCTACCACTACATTTAACTAATTTGAAAATATTGAATTATTTTAATTGTTTTATTGAAATTAATGGGAAAGCTAAGTTTAAACTAAAATTACAAATCTGAAAAATATATATAATCTGAAAGTGGAAAATTATTTTTAATTTGTTCCTGTTGAACATCCTTTTTCCCACGGAAAATCGTCATTTCCCGCCCAAAAATTTCCCAGTCAAAATGTCATTCCCGCACATGACTCTTACATATATTTACATCTACTTGCAACTGTTCACTCACATTTTCATCGATATTTCCTTCTCCCCTCCCGCCATCACCTCACACCATTTTAAGCCGTGTACATGACCAATAAATTTCTAAATAGAAAACCAGAGGGTTGATTAAGATTTGAGATGCAAATAAAACTAATAAGTAATAAACTTACAAACTAACACAATAATTCTAGAACAAACACAACATCTACTCTTCGGCCAACAATTTGACAGCATTTTAGATCTGTCAGGAATTGAACACAAGACCCTTAGTTTAGTAAGCATACAATCAGTGAAAACCTATTACATTCTTTAAGGTGATTCGTCCAGCAAGCTTCTCCTAGAATGAATAGGCTCTAACATTTTGACAGGGAATTTTTAACATGGTTGAAAGGGGGGTGTTGTGTTGTAAAGGGGGGATGGGCAGGTGTAGTGGGAAAGTAAGCTGGGATTGCCAGCTCTTTGTTCACAACAGTGTTGTCATAACGCTACCTCTTTTTTCCGCTAAGAAACTTCACTGTTATTTAGTAATTTAGAACATGAATGGTCACTGCATGGCTCACCCGGGAGTTGTGGTCTTGAGTTTAAATCCTGGTTACTAAGATTCATAGAATATTAATAATTTAAAATAATGAACTTATTACACATGTCACAAAGTATTTATTGTACTGAATACTATTAGGCTTATATTTACAAAATGTGTTTTTAGAAGGGAAAAAAATGTATTATTGGCAATTTAATGAAATAATTTGAGTGGTGAAAGTTTAAGGGTGCTTTTATTATTCTTTTAGCACCGAGTTCTTACTATTCGTTCGTGGTATACTAACATGTACTAATTGCCCTAATTAGTTAGGGATTAGGAAAGCTGAATTTTGAGGAAGTGCACTCGCATTTGCGTAGAGAGAGTGGGAAACAATTTATAATAAAACTACCCTCTGTACACCTGACCGAGATCGGACCCCGATCTCCCTGACTTTAACGATCTAGTCTACGATGAGAGTGACGCCTTAGAGATCATGCTAGCACTGAAGCAGGTTTTAGAGTTCTTTATTTGTAGTAACAAAAAGTTGGTTGAACAAATAATTTAAAATATTTCAAAGCTTGAGTGTGTCAAGTGATCGACACGTTTAGAACCATGTGATAAGATATACAACTGTTTGACTTGAGAGGACCTACAAAAGTCGAGATGGATTGACCAATTGACTAATTGACCGACAAGTTAATACATTACAAACAACGTGTTCGACAACAAAATCATAAACAGAAAATAACAAGTAAAGTCTATGAAATATTATTTTTTAATAAAATTTATAACTCTAATAAATACCCACATTTGTGGTCACAATGGTCCAATGTGTCATTCGCATTCTTTATTCTGCATATAGCTCAAACAGAGAGTGAGAGCTAAGGGGAAAAAAACAATTTAGTGGTTTTTTGCTAGCACTACGTCTTACTATCCGTTCAGTTATACTCTAATTTTGGGGATTAACATAATCATTAATAAGGCATCAATTTTCTAAGTTGGTCTTTTTGGGTTAACCAGTTGGCTCTTGATCATTTTGTCCACATATGCATGAGTTCAACCAGTTGGTACAATTCATGTCCTATTCGTGTAACCAGGCACCAGGACATCAAACAATAGCAGATTATGAACCAGTGATAACAAGGTCCCGGGACATAAAACATTAGCAGATTATGAACTAGTGGTAACCAGGTTCCAGGATATCAAACAATCACAGATTATGAACCAGTGGTAACAAGGCCCTGGGATATAAAATAGAATATTATGAACCAGTGGTAACAAGGCCCTGGGATATAAAATAGAATATTATGAACCAGTGGTAACAAGGCTCCAGGACATAAAATAGAATATTATGAACCAGTGGTAACAAGGCCCTGGGACATAAAGCAATATAATATTATGAACCACTGGTAATAAGGCCCTGGGACATAAAGCAATAGAATATTATGAACCAGTGGTAACAAGGCCCTGGGATATAAAATAGAATATTATGAACCAGTGGTAACAATGCTCCGGGACATAAAATAGAATATTGTGAACCAGTGGTAACAAGGCTCTGGGACATAAAGCAATAGAATATTATGAACCACTGGTAACAAGGCCCCGGGACATCAAATAATGAGAGTATTATCAACCACTGGTAACTAGGCCCCGGAACAACAAACAACAGTGGGTTCTGAGTTGAAGCTGTAATTCATACTAAGATTCTTAGTGGATAAGTTGAATGTCTGATTTGGACGATGTTAGTAGGAAGATCGTTATTTGACAACTATAAAAGTTACTATAAATGGGGTCACTAATTCATATGTCAAATCATGTGATCTACAGCTGTACCTTTGATAAAGGTCTATACTATAATATTTACATAAGTTTAGTCTGAACTGACAAAACTGACTTCACTTTTATATCATCAGTGCGCGTGGATATAATATCATGAGCGAGGGACATCTTGGATAGCTCAGTGCTAGAACATTGACGCGCTAAGATCCCGGGTTCAATTTTATTCTAATGTCAAGGTGTCATTTTTCAACAAAATTTAAATTAATTAAATTGTATTCTCCTCCATACGGATATTCTCGTAATTAAAATGATTTTTCAGCTTGTGTGTTGATATTCATTAGTAATTATTTAAGGAAGTCGTAATTCAAGCCAAAGCTCTTTGTGGTGAATTTAAATGAATGATATAGTTCCTTACCAACTCCAACAAGTAGGGAGCTACAATGTCTTTAGCAAATGATATATATGCCACATATACATATATTCTAAGTTTGTTATGAGTTTATTACGTACCCAAGGCCGTAGCCAGCCAATAATTTCGGGGGGAGGGGGGGTTGTGGACACATCCCCCAATTGCCAGAAGCTAAAATTAAATTTAAAAAAATAAATAAACAATTCTAGAAGCTATCTGAAGAGTTTTTTTTTATTTTTTGGGACATAACACTATAGCTACCCGCCTCGGTGGCGTAGTTGGCTAACGCGCCAGTCGTGTTGAGCCAGACCGCCGAGGACGGGGAGATCGAGGTTCGAATCTCGGTCGGGTGAACTGGGGGTGGTTTTTCCAAAATGGTTTTCCACTCTCCCTCAACGCAAATGCGGGTTCACTTCCTCTAAATTCAACCTTCCCAATTCCTAATCCATTAGTGTAATTAGTACTTAAGCGTATAACCCGAACGGGTAGTAAGACGCGGTGCTAAACAAACAAACACTATAGCTGCCGAAGGCTAGGAAAAATTCTACATATTTGAAATAACGACATTATGTACTACAAAATTATATAAAATTAAAGTATCGGGATATAAAACAAAAAGTACTTGTATAAGATCAAAAATTATGTAATTTTACAACTATTAAATAGCTTATAAATTAAAAACTAATTTTGTTTAAAATATTGTAAGTACTTCATTGCATACACTTCATATGCATGTCTAGCTAGAATAAATTTAATCCCCATACATTAACTACTTTACCTTAAAATTAGTACATAAATGGATAAAATAGTAAGTTTGACTACCTAATACTCGAGAACTGTAATGATTTGAAATCGTTGAATCAATATTTATAGCTTATATTTATACACTTATTAAAATAATACAATAAAATTTTCATGGTTGAATGACCTTAAGGAAGCTAAATGTAGTGTGTAATATTTTGTATCAATGTATAACTATTCTATTATTATGAAATCAACATCAAGTCTACCCAGATCATTTTTAAAGTTAAGGTTGTAAATCTTAATTTTGTAAGTATCCCGTCAGCATCCTGAAATAAGAGTCCCAGATTCTGCTTTTGACAGGGCAAAGCATTTATAATTGTAAATTAGAGCTTGTTTGTGTTTGAATCTATTGGGCTAAATTACCAATAATCATAACATAAATAACTTACCAAAAATAAGTATATAAAAGTATAGGAACCAGAGACTGAGTGAAGATAATATAACTATAACTCTGAATATCTTAGCAATTATAATGTGTTTTATGACCTTTTCACTATGATAAGTGCACATTGGTAAAATACCTACCAATAATCCTAAATACAAGTTAGTTCTAGATGCTGACCAAATTTATTGGAACTATATTTCCCTTGTTCTTTCTTTATTCAGGCAAATGTGAGGGAAACTTCCTAAAATGCACACTCTTTCTTAGACTACAATTCACTAGGCCTAAGTATGGGTATTAGAGTGAAGCCTGTAAGGTAGGTGGAACATGCCTGATTCGACTCCATCTTCCCTTTATTTAATTTATAAATTACCTTCCAAGGTGTCTAAAAATATGTAATAATTGTCCCAAGAAAACATTTTTTATCCACTCAAACATACGAGATGTAGCTACTAAATAACCGGACTCAATTTTTTGCCACTCACCTGAGATTTCACCAACAACCAGCAGGGTCAGATATTGATCTATGTTCTTTTCTTCCTCTACTTTCCAAATTTCAAGGTCGTGCGACCGACAGTTCAGCCGTAACCTTTGTTCGAAGTGGACTATGTATCTGAGCTCTGTCGGAATTATGTTGAGTGTAAAAGGTGAGCAGTGTGTCAACGTGAAGTTTCTTGTAAAACTTTGGAAATCCGCTACAGAAACATACAATTATTTAAAGGAAGTCTATGGTGATCAGTGTTTATCTCGTACTCAAGTGTTCGATTGATTTAAAAAATTTAAGGAGGGGAGGAAAGAGATTGAAGACGATCCGCGCCTCAGCCATCCTCGCACATCAAAAACGGTTGTTTATATTGAAAAAGTGAATGAAATTGTTCGAAAAAATTGACGCCCAAGCATTCGAGCAATTGCTGACTTAGTTAATATCGATAAGGAAACTGTTCTACAAATTTCACATGAAAATTTACACATGAAAAAAGTTTGTTCTAAAATGGTGCCAAAACTGCTCACTCATGAGCAAAAGGAAACTCAAATGAACATTTGTGCTGACATCCTTCATAACATCGAAAATGATCCATACTTTTTAGAAAATGTGATAACTTGTGATAAATCATATTTTTTTCAGTTTGACCATGAAACTAAGCATCAATCCATGCATTGGAAGAGTCTCAGTTCACCTAGACAAAAGAAAGCACGGATGAGCAAGTCCAAATTCAAAGTAATGATGATAAATTTTTTTATATCCGATGGATTGTTCACATTGATTGGATACCTGAAGGTCAGACTGTTAACCAGGTTTACTACAAGGAGGTTTTTACAACCCTGCGTGAAGGCATAAGAAAAAGAAGACCTAAATTGTGGAAGAAAGGTTCATGGATTCTTCATCAGGACAACGCACCAGCACATAAAGTGCTGTCTATCCAGAGGTTTTTGGCGAAGCATAAGATTCCAGTGTTGGAACCTTACTCACCTGGTCTAGCCCCGTGTGACTTTTTTCTGTTCCCAAAGATTAAGTCCTGTCCTGAAACTTCTTGCTTTGGCTGTACATACCATTAACACAGACTAGCCGAACAAGGAAGGGTCGGGCTACCCCGGTCTCCCACTAATGACTCACCCCACGTCTTACTACCTGAGTGACGAGTTGTGACATTTATTTTGTATCTTTTTCCTTCCTCTAGTAATTTGGCACTTGGATAGTATTTTTACTGTGTTAGTTTTATTCTTCAACTCAAAGTGTCAAAGGAACTCATCTATTGGTACATCAAAGCGCGTAATGATTTTAAACCTATTGTTTATCTGAATATTATAATTAACTTCATGAATGAATAAAAATATGAGTTTCACTTTTATTACTAGTTGTAAATTGAACATTAAAAAGTATATAAAATCTTAAAAGTTTTGAAAATATATCTAATGTCACATGAGTACTGCATTCCTTTAGGCATTTACTAAAAAAAATCATAATTTTACCTGCTTATTGAACATGGCTAAGTTCAACCCTAAAAAGCAACGTGCATCAACCCCAAGAAAATGAAACAAAAAGGTGAAATCGAATAAGAATCGATATAAACTTAAAACAATGAAAGATTTGATCTACGATGTTTTCAGGTAAGTACAAGGCCCGGGGGAGGGGGGGTTGTTTTGGGGTTCAAACCCTTCCCAAAATTTTATGAACAAAAAAAATAAATATATATGCATATGCTTTATTTATGGTTCAAACAATATCAAAATTAAGATACAAGTACAAATTAGGGAGCTGTGCTGTGTAACCATAAAAAAAAACTTCAGAAAGCTTCTCTCTGGCAGTTAGGGGGTTATGTTGCCCAAAAAAACTTCAGATAGCTTCTAGAGGTGTTTAATATGTAGAATTTTTCCTAGCCTTCTGCAGCTATGGTGCTATGTCACAAAAAAAACTTCAGATGGCTTCTAGAGGTGTTTAATATTTAGAATTTTTCCTAGCCTTCAGCAGCTATGATGTTATGTTCCCAAAAAAAATTTCAGATAGCTTCTAGAGTTGTTTAATATTTAGAATTTGTCCTAGCCTCTGGCAGTTAGGAGGTTATGTTGCAAAAAAAAACCCCTTCAGATAGATTCTAGAACTGTTTATCATTTTTTTAAATTCTAGCTTCCGGCAATTGGGGGATGTGTTCATCAAACACCCCCCACCCTTGAAATTATTGGCTGGCTATGGTCTTAGGTACGTAATAAACTCATAGCAAAGGTACTATATATATATGGCGTATATATCATTTTCTAAAGACATTGTAGCTCCCTACTTGTTGGAGTTGGTATGGAACTATATCATATGTTTAAATTCACCACAAAGAGTTTTGGTTTGAATTACGGGTTCCTTAAATAATTACTAATGAATATCAACACACAAGCTGCAAAATCATTTTAATTACGGGAATGTCCGTATGGAGGAGAATACAATTTAATTAATTTAAATTTGTTGAAAAATGACACCTTGACATTAGAATAAACTTGAGCCCGGGATCTTAGCGCGTCAATATTCTAGCACTGAGCTATCCAAGATTCGTCCCACGCTCATGATATTACATCCACGCGCACTGACGATATAAAAGTGTAGTCAGTTTAGTCAGTTCAGACTATAACTTATGTAAATATTATAGTATAGGCCTTTATCAAAGGTACAGCTGTAGATCACATGATTTGACGTATGAATTAGTGAACCCATTTCTAGTAAATTTTATATATGTCAAATAATGATCTTCCTATTAACATCAGTCTAAATCAGACATTCAACTTATCCACTAAGAATCTTAGTTTGAATTACAGCTTCAACACGGAACCCACTGTTGTTTGTTGTTCCGGGGCCTAGTTACCAGTGGTTGATAATACTCCATTATTTGATGTCCCGGGGCCTTGTTACCAGTGGTTCATAATATTCTATTGCTTTATGTCCCGGGGCCTAGTTACCAGGGGTTGAAAATATTCCATTATTAGATATCCCGATACCTGGCTACCAGTGTTTCATAATATTTTATTTTTTTATGTCCCGGGTCCTTGTTACTAGTGGTTCATAATATTCCATTATTTGATGTCCCGGCGCCTTGTTACCACTGGTTCATAATCTACTATTGTTTGATGTCCCGGGGCCTGGTTACACGAGTAGGACATGACTTGTACCAACTGGTTTAACTCATGCATATGCGGACAAAATGATCAACAGCCATTTGGTTAACCCAAAAAGACCAACTTAGAAAATAAATGCCTTACTAATGATGATTTTAATCCACAAAATTAGCGTATAACTGAACGGATAGTATGACGCGGTGATTAAAAAATCCACTAAATTGTTGTTTTTTCCTTAGCTCTCACTCCCCGTTTGAGCTACACGCAGAATAAGGAATGCGAATAACGTATTAGACCATGTGACCACAAATGTGGGTATTTATTAAAGTAATAAATTTTATTAAAAAATAATATTTCATAGACTTTACTTGTTATTTTCCGTTTACGATTTTGTTGTCGAACACATTGTTTGTAATGTATTAACTTGTCGGTCAATTGGTCAATCCATCTCGACTTTTGTATACCAGTAGGTCCTCTCAAGTCAAACAGTTGTATATCTTATCACATGGTCCTAAACGTGTCGATCACTTGACACGAGATATTTTTATTTATTTGTTCAACCAGTTGGCTATCGATCACTTTGCCTTCTTATGCATAAGCTTGTCGACCAGTTGGTCCTAGTCTTGTAGGCCACTTGACCTACGTGGCATTCAAACATTTTTACAGATTTTTGGCCGGTTTGTAAGATGCCAATCATGAGCTCTGTTAACTATTATAATAATAACAACGAAAAGTAATACTTTTTGTTACTACAAATAAAGAACTCTAAAACCTGCTCCAGTCCATCATGAACTCTAAGGCATCACTCTCGTAGACTAGATCGTTAAAGACAGGGAGATCGGGGTTCGATCTCGGTCAGGTGTACAGAGGGTAGTTTTATTATAAATTGTTTCCCACTCTCTCTACGCAAATGCAAGTGCACTTCCTTTAAATTCAGCTTTCCTAATTCCTAACTAATTAGCGTAATTAGTACATGTGATTATACCGCGAACGGATAGTAAGAACTCGGTGCTAAAAGAATAATAAAAGAACCCTTAAACTTTCACCACTCAAATTATTTCATTATATTGCCTAGTAATACATTTTATTTTTTTCTTCTAAGAACATATTTTGTAAATATAGGCCTAATAGTATTCGGTACAATAAATACTTTGCTACACGCGTAATAAGCTCATTATTTTAAATTATTAATATTCTGTGAATCTTAGTAGCCAGGATTCAAACTCAAGACCACAACTCCCGGGTGAGCCATGCAGTGACCATTCATGTTCTATATTACTAAATAACAGTGAAGTTCCTTAGCGGAAAAAAGAGGTAGTGATATGACAACACTGTTGTGAACAAAGAGCTGGCAATCCCAGCTTACTTTCCCACTCCACCTGCCCAACCCCCCTTTACAACACAACACCCCCCCCTTCAACCATGTTAAAAATTCCCTGTCAAAATGTTATAGCCTATTCATTCTAGGAGAAGCTTGCTGGACGAATCACCTTAATGGGCTTGTACAGACATCCAGAGGTGTCAGTTACGGACCCATGTGGAAAAATGCCAGATCTGGCCCAAAACTGGAATTGGCCAGATCTGGGAATGCCAGATTTGCCCCAGATCTGGCTCAGATATGAACCAGCTATGGCCAGATATGATCTTTCCACATGGGGAGGATGAAGCTCTCAATGAAGCCAAGCCAAGGAAAACTAACATAAGACTAAAGTGAATTAGTTCAAAAGTGATTTTGTGAGTTAAGAGTTAGTGCAAGCCGCTTATTTGAATTTTCAGATTTTAGCTCATAAAATAATTTTATAAATCAAATTTCCAAAATACAATTTATTGAAACTTGCATGTTTGTATATTCTAGCATTATGCATGAATAAAAATGTGTTCATAAAAACTTAATAGTCATGATAATTACAGAATTATGACCATTTTTATAAATTTTAAATTATTTTGGATATTATTGTATTTATTTTGATGCATTTTTATTTTGCAGTACTTACATTTTCAAATTTTCCCCGCAGGAAAAACCAATGGACCTCGCTTAGTTGGTCAGTGAAACAGCATTGTGTCGTCAGCATACATAAATATACCGCAGTTCTGTGTACAGTTTGATATGGTTCTTGTATAGATTAAGTATAGCCCAAGAATAGAGCCTTGCGGTACTCCAATATTTATACTCAAATCTTCACTTTCTATATTATTTATTTTAACTATTATTTTCCTATATGTTAAGTAATCTTTAAACCATTCATAGATATTACTTCTGATACCAATTTTATAAAGTGATTCTAATAAAATATCTTTATCTAACATATCAAACGCTTTCGACATGTCTATAAATGCTATAGCTATGTGTTTGTTTTCGTTTGATTTCTTTAGCATTTGATTAGTAAAAGTGTGTAGAAGTATTTCCATACCTTTGTTTTTTTGGAATTTGTATTGTATTTGGTCAATTATTTTAGATTTATCTAAAT
Source organism: Timema genevievae (assembly GCA_902155825.1). Taxonomy (NCBI): domain Eukaryota; kingdom Metazoa; phylum Arthropoda; class Insecta; order Phasmatodea; family Timematidae; genus Timema; species Timema genevievae. Next base: position 85,667 of record CABFWO010000550.1, read on the forward strand.
AATTTACTAAGTAGTTGGCAACTTATCTTTCCATAGTAAAATGGTCAAATTAATAACATATTATAAATTACAATACAAGTGTAGTTTGATACAAAGATGAAAAATATAAAACTTATTTAAAAAAAAACAGTTAATTTAAGTTTAATGAAAAAGTTGAGTTAAGTATAAATCGTAGCTGAAATCAATGTCCTTTTACTCCTTTTTGGTAGTCCAGATCAGATGGAAAATTCTGGAAGCTTATTTATTATCCAACATGTTTCGGTACTTCAATATCGTACCGTATTCAATGGAAAGTCTTCTTCGTTGGTTGAAACACAATGTGTTTACATGACTAGAAGAGGTTTGAGTTTAATTGACGTTGATGTTTAAATGCAATAATTATTGAGTCAATGAAATATTTTAAATATTATGACATTTTGTTATAATTGACATTCCAAGATTATAAATAACTTGTCCAGAGTCTTTCAATTGTATATAATTTTTCATTAGTATTCACATTTATAAAATCTTAAATTTGAAATAATATTTTTCTGAATTCCTTAGTAACAATATCTAAGTCTTAACATATATTTATTCACTCCTTACTGAAGATTTATTTAGAATGTTTTCCAAAATGGTGGTAAATGTTTTTTGCTTTGTATGAAATAAATGATCAATATTTATAATGCAAAGATAAAAATAGAAAATTTGACGTTTATAATCTTGTTCAAACTATTAGGAGTGATGGTGCATTTATTGTTAGCTAATCTAAATACCTGTTTCATACTCGATATAAATTGAATTAAAATTCTAACACTGATTGATGTATATTTGTTTGGAGTTTAGTTTCAATTTTCTACCCCAAAACTTTAGTTTCTTCACTTTAGAGGGTTTTTAGTTCCCCATAGACGTTGTTTTATTTAGAACCAAGGTACAAGTTCACCTCACAGATAAACAAACTAAATTTCTTAATGCACATTGTTAAAATTTTTGAAAATATCACAACTATATAATAAAAAAAAATTTAAAACAAAAACAAAAATATTAGGACTATTCTCACTGAAAAATGTATATTCGAAAACCAGTTTTTGATGTCAGTCTTAAAAAACACTCATGGTACTGTGTGGAAATCACACTGCTGAGCGGTGGAGGAAAATATCTTCAAGACACACACACACACACACAAAATAACCGGGCGGGAGACTCAAATTAAAAATCAACGATATTCTGTTTTTAATAATACTACACTCAATGTGCAGTTTCAGAAAACTTTTCAGCTGAAAAGGTATTAAAATCTGGAGGAAGTGAAATAATAATAGCTTACATATATTCATAAGTTTATTTTTATGTAATAAATATAGTTTTTTTAAATATGACCCTTGTTCAAACTTGAGAAAATAGTCACAAGGGAACTTTTCCAGAGTCCTAACTGGTGTCCCAACTCCCTGGAACAAAGTCAGATCAAATTCATAGCATCCTCTGCAAAACTGACATAATTACACGTTAAAAATAGAACATTGCAAGTCTTACTGTGGATTCACACGTTCGCTGAAAAACTAGCGCAGAACAGAAACATAGTCATGATGAGCTCTAAGCCATTGCCAAGATTCCGCCTTATCGGTGCGAGCTGTTCCCCTAAAGTTCAACTCGTCTCTACTTCATCTGCTCTGCCTGAGATATTCAGCACAGGAGAACCAATCAAATCTCAGAACCAACCACCAATCAAATCTCAGAACCAACCATCTCAAATTATTTTGCATGCGCTATACAGCCAGAAGCAAGCAGACAGCTTGATTGGCTTTTGTGAGGCGATTAGAAACAACCTGTTAATGTAAAGTGTGTGTATCAATGTATTAGATTTTACCACTACACAGTATTCTCATTTGAAAACATCCATTGGTAGAATGATCTAAAATATATGTTTATCTACTAGAAAATAAAATATGTTTATAATCGGCTGTTTTAAGTTAGCGTTGCAATACATCTTGGGTCACTAACATACACCGAGTGAATTACTACGCCACTCAAGCAGATTCTGTTCTTTATTTTCGGTGAATGTGTGAATCAAGCTTTAGTAGATGAAAAGAAGCCGGCAGTTGCTTCTAAAGGACAAACAACATTATATAATCTCTAACACAGTCTGTGTTGGCAGTCCCTCGCCATTTAACCTTATTGACCTCATTTGCACCCTATGTTAAAATCCCTACCAAAGCATAGTAGCCTCATAAGGTCTTAGTAATTCTCTGAGAGGTTTTCTTTTTGAATGACCTTAAATCTCTATCTCCGGGGTCTGGGTACTAGCCCTTGACACTTTTCGAAAACTATGTTAATAAATTGATGTAATTATTTGTGTTTTGGTAAAATTGTCAGAGCTTTGCTACCTCATTAATTCTTTATTTGTAATCTACCTTATGAAATCACTTCAAAGCATTTCACATTAATGAAAGTGTTTTTTATTCTATCCAACAGGCCACATTAATGAACAACGAATCAAGTACCCAAATGGAAGATGTTACTTCAATCATCAAGGATAACTTCGATTTGAGGCACTTGTAAGTTTAATCAGTAGCTTTATAGATTTTCTAACCCAGAGCCATTTTTTTAATGCAATAAAGACCTTTTTTTAATGAAAATAAACACTATAAAGTATATTTAATTTAATAATAATTTTACATCACTATCAGGTAATCTCTCAACTTACCAGAGTTAGAAATAGTCATGTGAAATTGGTTGTCTTGCAGTTAATTTTTTAAGGTAAAAATTGTGTTTTTAGGAATGATTGGTAAAGAGGTTTAATTCAAACTAGAATAAGTATAATCACAACTTTGGAGTAACTGAAAATTCTAGTATTTCTTTATTTTAGATGTAACTTGATAAAAACTTTTTTTATCATAAGTGCACACTGTCTTATATTACGTATCATAATCCTGATTAGTAAAGAAGCATTATCCGTTACTATCCTCTTCAAGTTAATCAAATTTCACATACATAAGTTAGAACTATTCTTTGATTACATGTTAAGTAAGATCTCTTGTTTTACAAATGTTGCTTTAAGAAAATTTAATAACTCATTTTGCTAAAAAACAAAAAGTAAAGGCCTGAGTCAGCGCAAGATGATCTTTTCCTTTGGTATGAAGGATATCTGGGCCCTTATATTCTCATTACTATAGTTTATCATAAGTAGGGGACGGATTTTGCCCTAAATGCCTTTTTATTCCTATGCTTTGAAACGTAGGCTTTTGAGGTATAAGTTTATTTTCGATGATTGCGAAGATAGTGTGATAACTTTTATAGTGCCTATAAATGCCTATTTTGGTGTTTAGTGCCTATTTTACAAATTGGAGCCTTAAAGTGCTTTTTTTCTATCTCCCTTTTCCTCCCACCCCCTTTTTTCTTTCTAAATACTTGCGGCTGCCCCCCCCCC
>CABFWO010000550.1:108499-155356 GCA_902155825.1 Timema genevievae
AAAAAAAAAAAAAAAGTCAATTCTCTCATTTTATAATTACATAATAAAAAACATAAATAAATAGAAAAATATTGTTACATTATTTCCCTATTTTATTGAGAGAATTAATGAAACCATAATCACATCAATGCTTGAATAAAGCACACCTGTGTTGACATGTGTTCTGGGGCTGACTATCCCAATGCCCCAAGCTCTGCATGCGTTAGAGAGTGGTTGCCATAATAACCTGACATCAATCTCCTCATTTCAGCACTCACCAAGCACGCTATCTGGGTTGAGTTCAAGTAGTACCCTGTGTGATACACACTACACTCAGTCGTTTATTTGTATAGTAGAAGGTGCAATGCTACCGGTTTTCACTCTTGTTCGATTACTTGGTTTAAATTGAAAGTTTCCAATATTAAAAACTCAAATATAGTAATTAGAAGAAATGTTTGAATTTAAACACAATGCTAGGCCATTGCCCAATTTGAACTTGGGTCGGGTACAAAAAAAAGTGTAAAGAAAGGAGAATTTAAGAGTCATATTGATAAGAAACTATTGGATAAAAAGGCTTGGATATGTGGGTGTGAAGAAAGTAACTCTGTCTATAGAACAGTAAATACTTCATGAGATAACAGACTCTACCAAACTAGTAATATGAAAATTCACTTCAGACAAAAACCAAAGATTAGATTTTTCTTTCAAACAATAAACCTACTGACTAACTAATTTTTATATTATATTTTATGTACGATATAGAGTTCAAGATAGTGTTAAAGAACCTATTTATATATATTGTGTGTTTGTGTGCGCGCATATATGTGTGTCTTTGTCTTTGAACCAAGTGAGTTGTTATACTTTTATTAACGTTATGCTTTCCATACATTTCAAGTTTAGTTTGTAAGTTAAATTCTGTATGGCATAAAGTAAGCTGTTGTCTAATTAATTTGACCATTTTTAAGAGAGCAGCCTACCTTAAGGTTTACTCACAAGCTGCCACTGGTAGTGCAGGAAATGCTTTAGTTCAGTGTTTCCCAACTACCTTACTTGGTATTGTGTAGTTTATAGGATAGAGAAATAGTGTAATTATTCAAGGTAAGTGTAAACTACCCTTTAAAATTCAAATTAGTAAATATAGCTAGACAACTTTATCGAGTAAATTATTTAAATAGCTTGGCAGGCCAGCCACGTGTTCAAACAGACACCTGTACTAGGGTCAAAGGGTGGGCCCCCTTTCTTTGTAATATTTGACTTTATTAGTCGCAAAATATTATTTGTCTAGAATGCAGTCAGCAAAAAAAAGGGGGGGGGGGGTTGAGGGAACCTCTTCCATCAATTGTCATAAAAATATTTACAGTGACCTTCACCTGATAATTAAAAAAAATACTCCTCTCTAATATATTTGAAGTGGTCCTTCACCATAAACCAGGAAATCCCAACGGGTGTGCCATGAAATTTTCTAAGGTTTAATTTATTACTTGGTTGTATATAAAATAAATCAGGTGAAAATTCTCCACTTAGATAATTCTACAAATATCTTAACACCAATTATTGATTTAAATGGATACTTGAAGTAAAGGTATTCTTAATTGTAGTCAATATACTTTTATGAACCATAGGTACTGAGGTTCACTTCGAAAATATATACCAAATTAATTTCCAAGATCTAAAAATATTTGTTACTAATATGCATTGTTTTTCAAAATGTATAGTCCTTACCCATCTCCCAATGTTTGAGCTCATAAAGATGTAACCCTCTTTATTAAAACTATTAATGGTTAGTTGAAACTCTTCACACTAAAAGGTTCCAAACCAGTTGAAAAGTAAACAAATCTTATTATATTAGTGGACTTTTCATAGTTCATAGTGACACAATTTCTTGAAAGGTTTAAAGGATATTAATTATAACAAATATTCAATTGATGAATAAAAACTTAATGTTTTAGGTTTTGTCTTGTGATTTCTTTTTGAACTACCTCTTTTCGGGCTATACTCCTATGTACTAATTACTCTAATGGGTTAGGGATTGGGAAGGTTTAATTTAGTGGAAATGTACCCGCATTTTCGTGGAGGGAGAATGGAAAACCGCATAGGAAAAACAACCCTCAGTGCACCCGACCAGAATCGAACCCCACTTTCCTCATCTTAGACTGTCTAGTCTAACACGGGAATAGCGCGCTAAACCACGTGGCCACCGAAGCAGGTCACCCAACAATTATTATCTTTAATTAGTGGTGGTTTTATCACTGAAGCAATTGCCGGTATTTGTATGTGTGTATGTGATTAGACGGTGGATGGCGGAGGCGAAAGGTTCTTGAATCTTTTTTTTAGTTTAGATTTGGCTAAGCTTCATTGACACTTGAATAAGTTTTTTATATCGTTACATATTTGAGCTCTATAGGTTCTTCTGACACTATATTCTCGTCCAAGGTCGTATTCACTGGTGGCGGGTGATGATGGACGTAGGGGTGGTTGCATGGATAGAAAAAAATATTATTAAATTGATATAATTATGAAGCTTATGTGTCTCTGAATCACACTTCAAGTATAGGACGTATTTAAAAAATGTTTGATCTCATAGACTTCTCCCAAGTATAATTTAATATACTAACATTAATAAAGGTTTCTGCAAGCTTTAAATCAAAACATCTAGTACAAAGGAATTCGCTACTATTAACTATATTGCAACTATACATTTCAATAAGAAAGATGTTAAATTATCTCGAAGTTACCGTCTTCGCTGGTTGAATGGTACTCTCATGCTATAGACTGAATTAATTTTAGATTGTATTAATGTTAGACTGAACTACCAATGACCGGAAGATAAGGATTAGAATCTTTGTTGGGTATAATGAAAGTTTTTTTATTACTTAAGGGTTTACCAACCTCCTTCCACCCTAATTTGGGTGCATTTCCTCGGAAATTATACCTTTACTATTCCTATTCTATCATCGTAATTAATGTATTCGTAACCCATAATTAGAACGCGGACTAAGAAGCAGTAAAAAGGCCTCGAAATTTGCAAATATCTGTAGCCTTTTTTCGTAATACAACCCCACCCACAAAGTTATAAATATAAATATGTTTAAATATACAATAAAATGAATTTGAATGAACTCTTGGCTTACCCTCATATTATACTGTGCTGTTGGCTCAATGAAGACACTGAAAGAATCTGAAGAGGACATACAGTAGCCCCATGGCTTCTTTGGTGCTGACTGACAGTTCACAGCTGACGGCTTTGAAATGCTACCAGACCAAATTATGTATCCTTACGCCGAGCCATACGATCTACAAAAAAAAAACATGTGTATAGCAGCTGTCACTTCTAACAGTCAAAATTTAGGTATATACCCAAATGTTGACTGTCAGTCAGCACCAAAGAACCCATGGGGCTACTGTAGTTTAAATCTCTTTAGGCTTCTGATATTTAAAATATGATTACAGAACTCTTAACTTTTTATAGTTCCACACGTACACACTCTAATTTTCTTATTTAAAAAAACGGTAGTGTATTTAATCTTCTACATTGTTGTCATTTGAAATATTTTGTACCCAACGGGAATTAATGGTTATATTTGTGTATATACTAAATCAATGCTCGCCTGCTGAAGGTATTTGGACTGTTTGTGTGCAAGGTGACCTGGCGGTCTAGGGGTAAGGTGTCAGACTTCTGTGCTGAGGGTCTGGGGTTCAATCCTCGGTCCAGGCACAGATTTATCTGATTGCCAAACCCTTCCTTCACCTCTGACAAGACGTGTATTAATCACAAATTGTGAATGTGAGGAATGCCAGGCCTTCACCGTGGTTCGAATTCCACGTTAAACTGTAGGTCCTCCATTTCATCTCACAATCACCCTACCATTGCACATTAGCGTAAGTGCGTATAACCCGAATGGGTAGTAAGACGCGGTGCTAATAATGTTTGTGTGCACTTTAATAAAGAAACATGAAAACAAATTAAAACTATGACTCATGTGCTGGAATAACCTTCTGCTTAAAAAATACAGATTTAACTCCCAATTACTAAGAAATGGAGAATCTAACATTTGAGAGAGAGGAGTATCGCTATATCTGTTGTACGTCACAAGCGCTAACAACAGTACAACAGTACTTTGAGACGTTGATAGGCCAAGGACAGAGAGGCCGCCGCCACCACAAATAACGGATCACCTTAGTCCGCACCTAATCAATTCGCTAGTTCTTTTCACAACCGTAACTCTTCGATCGTCTCTCCCCGCCCGTATTTCGACACTCTCCCACTTGTTGGGCCCTTGAATGTAGAAATTATATTATTACTATAATAAATAGCGAAACTATGGGTTTCGGCGTGCACCGGGCGTTGGTTAAATGAGCGAGTTACCTCTTTTTATCTTAGCACCGCGTCTTAATGCTTTTTAGGGATTATGAAGGTTATATTCAGAGGATGTGTACCAGCATTTGCGGAGAGAGAGATAATGGAAAGTAATTTTGGTAAAACCTCCCTCAATACACCCGACTAAGATTCGAACCTCAATCTCCCCGTAATCAGTAGTCCATCTAGCAAGAGTAGCGCCTTAGGCGGCATTTAAGTATTACGTTACACCGTGGTTCGGATTCCACGTTAAACTGTAGGTCCTCCATTTCATCTCACAATCACCCTACCATTACACATTAGCATAAGTGCGTATAACCCGAACGAGTAGTATGACGCGGTGCTAATAATGATAATAATAATAAAGTATTACATAAGCACAATTTGGACAATTTTGGACCAGTCTCTTCCTCTTGTAAGTAAAAAAAAAAGCAAATGCCCAAAAAGCGCCCCCCCTCTCGCCTTTGCCGTACTTGCTTTTATATTTGGTGACCTATTTTGTAATTTGTTCACAGGATTAACCATTATTTCTTAGCCAAATTATAAAATGTTGGTGGTTATTAAAGTATAGGTGTAAATTAATGATGCGAAATTATTCACAATAAACACTGTTGTAAAACTAATTTAAATTTATTGTACAAACTGGTGAAAGTAAAGAAAGTATACAGTTAAAACAATGATATAATTTAGATTACAATTAATTGAAATCATAAAAATTTTTATCAGTGAATACGTGAATTATTATGGTTTTAAAAATAATCTAAACTATTTTTAATATGATGACCAAGGTCTTTGAATCCATATCACAACAGTTTTAATTACTATGTGTCTATTTGGAGTGTATGGGTCACTGCTTCATTATTCGCCATCTCTATCTGTCTTTAAGGTAAAGATTTTTATAACCTCCCCCTTCCCCTTGTCCCAAAAAAAAACAATGTCTACCTTCCCCCACCCTTAAGATGATTGCGTACTACTTGTTCGCCCCCCATAGGGCCCTTTACACAGGCGTTTCGTGACAGAGATAAACCTGCACTTGTGCATATTACCATGTCACAGCAGGCAGGGTGGACTGATAGATAAACCTGTATCCGTGCATATTACCAGGTCACAGCAGGCAGGGTGGACTGATAGATAAACCTGTATCCGTGCATATTACCAGGTCACAGCAGACAGGGTGGACTGATAGATAAAGCTGTATCCGTGCATATTACCAGGTCACAGCAGACAGGGTGGACTGATAGATAAAGCTGTATCCGTGCATACTACCAGGTCATAGCAGGCAGGGTGGACTGATAGATAAAGCTGTATCCGTGAATATTACCAGGTAACAGCAGACAGGATGGACTGATAGATAAAACTGTATCCGTGCATACTACCAGGTCACAGCAGGCAGGGTGGACTGATAGATAAAACTGTATCCGTGCATACTACCAGGTCACAGCAGGCAGGGTGGACTGATAGATAAACCTGTACCCATAAGTCTAACATGAAAGGGACGCCTTAAACCATATATCCACTAAAGCGGGTTCAAATTAAAATTATTATAAGCTAGTATTAGCAATATTATTTCTCATATATAAATAATAATACTTAGCACTGCGTCTTATTACCCGTTCGGCTTATACGCTTAAGTAGGCGCCTAATAATTACGCTAATGGATTAGGAATTGGGAGGGTTTATTATAGAGAAAATGAATTCGCACTTGCGTGGAGGTAGAGTGGAAAACCATTTAGAAAAAACCACCCAAAGTTCACCCGAGTCAGATTCTAACCTCGATCTCCCCGTCCTCGGCAGTCTAGCTCAACATGAAACTAGCGCGTTAGCTAACTACACCACTGAGGCTGGTCACATATATATTATATAAAGTTTAAAAAGTAATTCATAACCCTGGTGTTTGGTTTGTTTATATTTTTCCACATTTTAAATTTAAAAGGTAACCGGAGGGACACTGCGCCGAACTAAAATAGGATTCTGGTTGGAAAAACAGCTTAGAAATTTAAAAAAAAATTTCAATATTGATAATATTTACTTTGTTGTTATTATTATTATTATTATTATTATTATTATTATTATTATTATTATTATTATTATTATTATTATTATTATTATTATTTTATAGTTATTGTTAATATATATTAAAAGTGACGCCTGTAGATTACTTTTTTTTATGTCTGGATATGTGAAAGTATTGTACATGGCTATTCGTTGACCGCGGGGGTCTTGGGGTAAGGTGCTCGCCTCAGGAACCAACATTTGTGGGTTCAAACCTATCCGAGGTCGATAGATTTTTACTGGGCGATAGAAATCCATAGCACAATTTTATTTGTAAGGAAAGTAAATCTGTCGGTCCCATGTCGATTGTGGTATCTAAAAGAACTGTGGAAATTATGTGAAAAATACCTTTCCGGCAAAATCTGTTGGCATTTACGCGCTCGCTAGTGGAAATCACTCTGCTTCTCCCAGAAAGTCTGGAGGATTACTTTCGGGGGTTACGGTCAAGAAGGGTATCTTATTTAAAACAGGCCCGCCAAAACAAATATGGTGCGTTCTTGTGACTTTCTATAGGTTCGACCCCGTATAAGCGGGAAAAGATTTGTAGGATAAGAAGTTTAAGTAGCTTTTATAAAACTATCGAATACGGTCCTTCCTGCCGGAATCTTACAATAGATTTGTCACTTGAGTTTGTCTGGGATTTTTAGAATCTAGTTTTCGTCATATCGAGGGTTTAATGGTCAAATAGCCTACCTATTAACATTTCAAAAATATATTTTAGGTTAAGTTTGTGTTTCCTAGTTTAAAATACACCTTTTAGTGTAACCTGGACTTTACTATTAATGATTTGAATCGTCATTTTCCCTGTATTTTTATACTCACTGTGAATATTTTACAAACAAGTCAATTAGTGTAACAGCATTAACAATAAGTAATTTCAAGCCCTGGTCGTAAGCGTCTCTTATCTTTGATTGAAAGTATGATGTATCTATAAGAAACAAATGTGTCAATAATTGGCGTAACTCACAAATTAACTCAGGCGTAACCATCATCAAGACACAGAGTCGTACAAGCCACCAATCTTAAGTAATAGAATATTAATAACTATTGATTGAATTTAATTATTTTATTATTTGAATAGCTGTATAATCAAACACGATTAATATTTATTTTATAACAAAAACAATTTGGTAAATATGTTTTTATTCCGTTTTTATTCAGTTCTTTTTTAATTGTATGTTTTGAAGGCTACTTTCTTTGTCCTTCCTTTATACCCTTGATATTATAGTTAGCAATTTTCGTTATGATTGCATTTAATGTAATTAAAGGTGATGCATTCCAAGCTAACTTTGTTAAAGTGTTTTATTATGTACCTTATTTAATTTACTTAGCTCAAATTAAAAAAATCTTAAGATTAAACCAAGAGAATGGTAATAGTAGTGGGTTTTGTTTAACACAAACCATGCTTATATGTATAAAAATGGGACCAAATTTGTATTTAAACCCCGGTCGTCTGGCCTTACCGCTTTATATGTCTACTATTTACACAGTCGCTTAATAAAATGTCAACTGAAAAGACGTGTTATTTCAATATAATATTTCCACTGTGGACTAATACAGAAATCTTCGTGGTTTAGAGTCATTGTATTGAAGTGCACTTTTTTTTTATCAAGTGGTATTTAATATTATCACATAGCTACATCAGTAAGTTTAAAGGAATATATTGTAAAATAACTAGATGTCACTTGGATAGCTCAGTCGGCAGAGTGTTTGAAGTGCTAAACCAGATAATCAGAGCTCAAAAATATATCCAGGTGATATTTTTATATATATTTATACAATCACTCCATCATAAATGTCGGCTAAAACAACCTTTAAGAAAACAATACATCCAAAGCATTTAATTAACATTTTATTATACAAACCAGCCGTGGGCAAACCACGGCCTACGGGCCTCAACTTTAATTTGTTCAGCCCGCACACAAATTTAAAACTTTCGTGATTTTATTAACAAAAATGACAAATTAAATAGATAACCAGTGAATGTTTTTGAACATGTGTACAAATGAGCAAGCTTGTTTATAATGTTACATGTGCACAAGCATAAGCTTGTGTTTATGGTAATTACGGTAGTTATATGACTAATAAATGTATTTTTGAATGAAAATAAAGTTCATTATTTAATAAATTAACATTTTTGTAACACGCGGCCCGCTAGAAACCTTATAGATAGATGTCTATGTGGCCCTCTGGGAGAAAGGTTAGCCCACCTCTGGTATAAACCATCTTGGTGATTTATGCTCAGACATGTTGGTTTAAGGTTGAAGAAGAGGTGTACCTAGCCATACACATACAGTTTTGCCAACCGTTGAACAGTTATTCATTAATTTAAGCGGTAAAAACCTAGTCTACTCGACTACGTTCATGACGAAATAAGTTGTTTTAAAACTTAGCTTGGTTCTCATAGAAATATATTCGGCCAATAAAAATTAGAGTAAATTTATGCGTAAAAGAGAATACTATTTTTTTTTTCAAATAGAAGACATATAATTTCCTTCCCTTGTGAGCTTTATAAAATAAGTTTAAACTAATTAATTGTTTTCAGTTTTTTATTTTTTAAATACGCCTCTTAATTTGATCTTTGTGCGTCAATTAATTCATATAAAAGCAATATAATTGTATTGTAAACATATTTTATTCACACCGACCACATCTTACTACCAGTACGGGATTTCTGGAGTTAATTACGCTCACAGTACAGGGATAAGAAAGTATAATTTAAGGAAACTGCACTCGCATTTTTGTGGAGGAATAATGGAGAAACCATTTAAGAAAAATTACTCTCGGAAAAACCTACAAGAATATGAACTCATATTTAGAGTTATCGTCAAACCTGTTTAGGTGAGCCTCGCGTTCATCCCACATGCCCACCAATGTGGATGGGTATGTTTATATTCCAAATAAACACCTGTAATCATATTCTGAAAATTGAAAAATGACACCTGGACACAGGAATCGAACCCGGGACCTTTGGCTTAGTACGCCAATGCTCTAACCACTGAGCTATCCAGGATTCATCCCGTGTCCAGGGTCATTCTTCACTCATATTTTAAGGCAGAGTCTATGAGTCGATTCCCGTGTCCAGGTGTCATTTTTCAATTTTCAGAATATGATATCTAACTGAAGTAATTACCAATAATATAGCTTCGGCTATTTACTCTTAATACCTGTAATCATGTTGAGTGTTCCCTGTTCACAGCTTGTAGCAAACCAAGTGAACACACACACCCCCATTTCAGACTATCTGCTAGCCCGAATACCCTCATGACGAATACTGGGCTTGTTTACCATATTAGAGAGAAACCCACGATCCAAGTTATATCGTCATTCCTATGCAGCACTTGGAATATTGGTATTTTAGGTCATTGGTCAAAGGTTGATATGCTCTTCAAACAACCTATCGAACCGGCCTTGAATTCAACTTTTCAGACTAGCAAACCAAATCATCCGTTGGATCTGATGGCACAAACCACCTCTCCGCGGTATGAGGGGGTCGCATTTCAGAAAATTCAATATTGTTAACACCTTATGTCAAAAAACTCAACAAACAGAAAATAAAATCATGTAGAAAGAATTAAATAGCCAAAGCTATTATTTATGCTTTTAGTGAGGATTACTCCATCTAGATATCATATTATGAAAATTTAGAAATGACACTTGGACACGGGAATCGAACCTGGGACCTTTGGCTTAGTACGCGAACTAAGCCAAAGGTCCCGGGTTCGATTCCCGTGTCCAGGTGTAATTTTTCAATTTTCAGAATATGATATCATATAGAAAGTTAAAACCTACTAGCTTTACACCTTGTGTTGAAGTCACTTTCATAATTGATGACAACTGCATGTCTAAAAGTCGTGACGTCTCGGGTGTTTGTTCATTTACATAAAATACAGCAACAGTTCACACATTTATGTGCTGCCATGTATTTAGTACGCAAACATAAAAATGTTTGTATCCACTTCGGTCGTCGCACGATCTAAAGTGTTATTCTTGCAGAAGACTATACTGCTGACGACTGAGAGATCAAGGTTCGAATCTCGGTCGAGTGTACTGAGGGTGGTTTTCCCTAGATGGTTTTACAATTTTCCATCCCTCAAATATGGGTACACTTCCTCAAAATATAACCTTCCTAATCCCTTAAACCATTAGCGTAATTAGTATATAAGCGTAAACCCCGAACAGCTAGTAAGATGCGGTGCTAACAAAATCTACAATCTTGGTGTAAGGATCTCTGGTGGGTACCGAGTAAAAGTTTGTTGAAAAAACCTCACTTGTTTGATTTCCCCAAATAATGATCATTTCTAAATGTCATCTTCTACTACGTTTATAATAAGATGAATTGGGCTACGTTGTATGTTAGCACATCAAAAGGCCCGCGCGGGCTGCACAAAATCATGGATCAGGCCACATTTGTCATGTCTACTTTAGATTAGTAGACTACTAACAAAACACAACCCTCTTCGGTGGTCACGTGGTCTAAGGCGTCATTCTCGCAGTAAACTAGACTTCAGATGACGAGGAGATAGAGGTTCAAATCTTGGCTGGGTTTATGGATTTTTTCAAAATGGTTTTCCCCTCTCCCTCCACACAAATGCAGGTACACTTCCTATAAATATAACCTTCTCATCCCTAGAACCATTAGCATAATTAGAACATAAGCGTATAACCCGAAGGGATAGTCAGAAGCATGCTAAATTCAACTTAACATATGCCCATTAGGAAGCTTTTGGGTGCTAATGTCAGCTTATATCACGATCCTCTCATTTGTTTTATTTTTAGCACTGCGTCTTACTAATTACACTAATGGATTAGGGATTAGGAAGGCTTAATTTAGAGTAAGTATACCCGCATTTGCGTAGCCGGAGAGTAAAAACCAATAATGAAGTTCAAAATCCGGGGTGGTTGGGGGAGGCTCGGGGGGGGGGTCGCCTCTAAATTGCTAAACTATTAAACTATTATAGGAAAACTTTATCGTTCTTAGGCAAATATTGCGTTTGTTTGTGCACGCAATTTGGGTGTTCGGGGGCGAACAGACTGAGCGAGCGAGCGACTAAAATATAAAATAGAACACATGGGTTGTAATGAGAGGGGGCCAGACTGGAGCGCGTGAGCGAGCGAGCGACTGAGCGCGCACACTTGAAATATAGAACTGGTTCTATTTTTCAAGGGCACGCGCTCGACCCGGTACAGTCTAGTTTACAGGCGCTAGGCAATATTATTGTATGTTGGTTCATTGAGTGCTAGGAAAACTTCTCATATTGACATTTTTATTAATATCTATAGGTTTAGCACACTTGCTACTGATGGCCTAATTTAATTAGTAAGATCATAAACCATACCTATATGTATATATATATATATAAAACTGATATGTTAAAATATTTCAATATAATCAAAGTAGACCTTTACAAATAAGAATCACCATTAGCGTGGAGAGAGGATGAGAAAACCACAACAATAAATAACTTGTTAAAACCACTCTCATTTCACTGAGCCAAGATTCGGAGCCTCCTCGTCAACAACTAATGAGAGCTATCTGCTAATCACGCGCTCGCTCGCACGCTTGTCAGTCTGGCCGAAACCTTAGGAATGTTTATTTCAAAGATATAATTTATTTTAATCTCTTGATTGCAATAATTGCCTTTGGGATTGCCATAGTTTAGTTCAAGATTGTATGGGGAGGAACTTTAAACATATTGCTTGCCGGATGCTGAACGTCCTAGTTTGATATAGTTTTAATGAGACTTACCTACTTACCCGTACGAAGAGTGGGTAAAACAGCTAGTCATAGATAGATAGTCAATTAGTAGTAAACAATATGTTGTTGTTTAAAATTAATTTGGCTTCTTAACCTAACTCCACTCGTTAATTTAATTAATGTGTCCAAATTGGTTATTAAAATATATATATTTGAAATATTTATTTCATGAAATTTCTTGTTTTGACTTTACTGATTGTAGAGATAAAACCAACTAGTAGAATATAAAATGCCCGGCAGAGGCAGGGAGTCGGATATTCTCAACTAAAGACACACTCATATTAAGCGGACGCCGGCTACCTTATCTGCCTGGTCGGTGTTGTTATACCATGCTTAGACATTGATACCTGCTATAGTTTCTATGATAGCCCCTTCACCCCCACCTATGTTAAATTCCCTGCAAAATATTGTAGACTTAAAAAAATCTGAGAGATTTTGTTTGTCAAATGACCTTAAATACCTATGCCAAGGAAATTTTTCATATTTTATATTTTTTGATTTTGTAGCTGTCCACACCACTTTTCTAGCGGTGAATCAGTTTGTTTTTGATGGGATAGTTCATAATATGAATATAATTATTATATTGGTCTGAATACATAATTGTGAATCTATATTAATAAAATGGAGTCTGTCTGTATGTCATGAGTGTTGCGCTCTATTTATCGCACACAGAGGGCTGACATTTTAAAATCAGTAGCCCCTGTACACGAACATGTGCCCCACCAAGCAGGAATTTTAAAATGTTGATTTTTTTTAGAGTAATTAAAAAATAGGTTGGAAGAAATAAAATGAAGAGTTTTTTTCTGTCCGTTTGAAGCAAATAAAACCGTTGCCAGGGGTAACCACGCAATCCAGCGCGTTGTTACCACGGGCAACGCCGAGTACTTTGGCTAGTGCCAGATAAAATCAAATACTTTTTTACTTTATAACGTGAATATGAAACAACAAAACGAATTGTAATAGCTATAACTTTACATAACCTTCTATCATTTATATTTTAATTTAAAGTTAATATTTTTTTCTTTGGTGATCAAGTTAGACATAAACAATTGACCACTATATTCATAGAAATTAACCATTAATCACGTGGCCTTAGAGGTCTGTCTCACCATGGGTATAAACACTTTTTAATAAATATTCCCGAGGTGCACACCTTAAGAACATTCATCATAGCAGGCCCAACTCAGATCCCGGCTCGCGTGAGGTATGGGAATTAAGGGGAAAAGAAAATACCAAGATGTGCCGGAAATGTGTGCAGTGCATTCGTATTTGAACGATTATTCGACATTTTCCGTGGTGACGATGGGGGACAAAGCGACAAAGCTTCTTGTTAATAACTACAGTACTGTATGTTCCTATTAAGACATAATAAAGATCTGTGCACAGTTATTATCTGAGTAGCCATTCTAAAATGATTCAAAACGTCCGATTCATTGCAGTTTTTATCAAAATATAATTTAATATTCCAACAAGGTTCAGTATTAGGAACTTCTATTAACTCTTTATCTTCATTAATGTTTAATCAGAAAGGATCCACGTGCAAAATTGTTCGTGTAAATGTACGATCTCGATTCGACTGTACCACAGAGTTTATAAGTAAGTAATGCATGCTCTTAAGGTTCTTTTAAATACAAATGCCAAGTTACAGCGTTTTGGTTTCTTGGTTCTTGAGTGCTAGCACCAACACACATATTTAAAAAAAAACACATATCCACAAACACATTAATACGCACATAGGCCTACACATCCTAATTTATTTAAATGATTTACATTTTCCACAGTGGAATAAAAGCAATTTGTATTAGGTAGTTTATTTTAAATATTTAAACAAAAATTTAGCTAGGAAACATTCCTTTTTGAAGGCCTTTTTATGACCGATAGTAATCATTTTCATAATCAATAATTCATGTTTGTGACAAATTTACATGACATTCTTCCTTAAATCAACTCCTCAGTTATTGCTTCCAATTATTGTGATCCATGTACGGCTGTTGGGCGGTCTCGTTGTAAACAATGCAAGGTGAGATCTGGTGACCTTGAGGACAAGCATAATGAACATCTCCGCCCTGAATGCTTAGTTAATTGTCTTCTAGACACTCTAGGCGACACCCATACAGTCATCCTTCGGGTGGGCATTATCCCATATGGGAGTTGTTCTATGTCAGGAGACTAGGAGTGTAAAGGGGAATATCTTGTTGGAGTAAGTAACAAGGAATGATCATTGAGGCCCTTGTTCTATGTCAGGAGAGAAGGAGTATAAAGGGGAATATCTTGTTGGAGTAAGTAACAAGGAATGATCATTGAGGCCCTTGTTCTATGTCAGGAGAACTAGGAGTATAAAGGGGAATATCTTGTTGGAGTAAGTAACAAGGAATGATTACTGAGGCTCTTGTTCTATGTCAAGAGTATAAAAGGGGAATATCTTGTTGAATTAAGTAACAAGGAATTATCACTGAGGCTCTTGTTCTATGTCAACAGTATAAAGGGGAATATCTTGTTGGATTAAGTAACAAGGAATGATCACTGAGGCTCTTGTTCTATGTCAACAGTATAAAGGGGAATATCTTGTTGGATTAAGTAGCAAGGAATGATTATTGAGGCCCTTATTCTATGTCAGGGTACTAGGAGTATAAAGGGGAATATCTTGTTGGAGTAAGTAACAAGGAATTATTATTGAGGCCCTTATTCTATGTCAGGAGACTAGGAGTATAAAGGGGAATATCTTGTTGGATTAAGTAACAAGGAATGGTCATTGAGGCCCTTGTTCTATGTCAGGAGTATAAAGAGGAATATCTTGTTGGAGTAAGTAGCAAGGAATGATTATTGAGGCCCTTATTCTATGTCAGGAGAGAAGGAGTATAAAGGGGAATACCTTGTTGGATTAAGTATAAGTAACAAGGAATTATTATTGAGGCCCTTATTCTATGTCAGGAGACTAGGAGTATAAAGGGGAATACCTTGTTGGATTAAGTAAATCAAAGAACTAGATAGGATCGGTTAGAGTCTAATGGATAACACCTCGTCCAGGGGAGGGTTCCACAAATAATAATAATAATAATAATAATAATACCTTTGACACCCAAACTTGGTTATATAAATATAATTTGCTAACGAAATAAACACGAAGTTTCATCCATCACTACACAGTATACATCCTTAAAAACCAAAATGGAACCTAGCGAGAAAAGGACAGAAAAATATAATACTCCTAAGAGCGAATAATCACAATAAGTTATTCCCACCCTAAAACATTTTAGTTTTAATTAGCAGAATAATTATGTTCTCCTAGACAAGCAATTTTATCAAATATAAATTTTTACCTAACTGCTTGAGATTATTTAATTGAAATGCCCGTCTAAAAACGAGAATTATTATTTACACTCACTTAATACTATTATCTGTGGCCCGTTTTACATATGACTTAAGTGCCATACAGGCAACTCATGGTGAAATGAAATTATAACGTTACAATTAAAACATAGAATTTATTAAGTCATTCAACAAGACATTAACTAAAAGGGAATCTAGAAAACAATAAAACAATATAATATTATGTCAAAAAAATAAGAATAAAATAAAGGTTGTAGGTTACTAACAATATAGAACCTCGTTACCTATCTCCACCAAGTTGTATTTCGTGCATTGAAAACATTTTGAAACATTATAGCAATTTCAATTTAGCATTATCTATAAATCTTAGATTACAATTTGGATTTTTTTTTAATATCTCGTATAATAACAATTAGTTCTTATCGCTAGTTTTCAATTTCTGTACCTATACAAATGATAGAAAATGAATGGATGATTTGCGATTTTGGAATCCATCATTTGACGTGGATTGACCATTTGCGGGGTTAGAAAATTAAGCAATACATTAGGTGTAATAATGTATCTAGAATGTTTGCAAATTTAAGTGTTGAATATTATATATTAACGTTTAAATATTATTCCATAAACTATCACCCAGAACTAAGAAAGTTAATTTTTCTATGGGGGGGTAGGGGTCCACTAGAAAATTCTGCTATATCTTTAGCAAATAAAAGTTTCTATAAACATATAAGGACTCCCCTATGAGGCTCAATCAAATTCCAGAGGGGTACCGGAGGCCCTTAATCCACCCTTCTAGGCCCTTGAATATCACTAATTTACCAATTTAAAAAAAATTGTTCAGCAATCTTCTGTTTTATATTTAGAAACATTGCATACGAATAATAGATTGAAATATGATGATATTAGAAATGTAGTCTATTATTTTTTTTATTTAAGCAAATAAACAAAGCCATAGTATTTTGTATCTTACAAACAGTTAATCTCAAATTAGAAAGTAAGTTTGTGTTAAAGCCGCATGGTCTAAAGCGCTGCTCTCGCAGTAGACTAGACCGCCAATGACGAGGAAATTGAGGTTAGAACATCAGTCGGGTGTACAGAGGGTGGTTTTTCAAAATGGGTTCCACTCTCTCTCTCTCTACACGCCAATGTGCGTATACTTTCATTAAATATAACCTCCCTCGATCCTAAAACCATTAGCATAATTAGTACATAAGCGTATAACCCGAACGGATAGTATGACAGGGTTTTAAAAAATATTTGGTTAAAATATAACTGGATATGATAGAAACTTACATAGGCTATTAAAAGGATGCATGATAGTGATTTTTATATATTTTACTTAGCTTACATTAGAAATGTTGGATGTGAAATATTTTATGGAAAATCTCCTGTCATGTAAACATTTAAATACATTTTTTGACGTGAATACGTCTTTAAATTTGCTACCATACGGGGGCAAACCAAAATACCTAATGATAACAAAATCGGGGGATACAGTTTGGTGTTGTAGTTTCGAATCTTTCCTCTACATCCAAAATTAAATTATACCACTGGATAGCTAAAGGATCAAAGAATTCATTACGATAAGCGAGAACAGTGACGCATCGCGCGCGGTGGAGGGGGAAGCGCCGCCATTTTGAGGTTATTTTGCTGCGTATCGAGATTTGCAATTAGTATAACTTTTGACTCGGAGAAGCTACGATGTTCGTTTAAGTTTTAATACAATAATTATTTGTTTCCTTGCTTTTATCCTAAATACATAAATAAAAATATTTTATTTAAAAAATATAACCCGTTACATAAACGTATTCACGTACAACACACGGCCGTGTCCATGACACAGCCACACCCCATTTTTTTTTTCCTGTATAATAAAACCTAGTTTTTTTTAGCACCCCGTCTTACTACTCGTCCGGGTTATACGCTTATGTACTAATTACGCTGAAGGTTTTAGGTTTTATGAAGGCTATATTTAGAGTAAGTGTACCCATATTTGCGTGGAGGGAGAGTGGAAAACTATTTTTTAAACTGCCCTCATTACATCTCGATCTCTCCGTCATCGGCAGTATAGTATACTGCGAGAGTAGCGCGTTAGACCACGTGGACACCGAAGTGGGTATCTAGCTATTTAAGTGGAACAAACACGATAGATAAATTCTAAGTTTTGAGATTTACACATCATTTTAATTTATCCCAAGTACGTTAACACCAGAATGATTATCAAATGAGTTACAATATAAAGCGATAACAGCTGTTACAGTTCCCTCCTTACATTCACGTGTCAACTACAGCGCTTGGTGGTTGAATGTGACACTAACGTTGGGTCTGCTGTAGACCAGATATGTCAATATTTCATTTTTATAATACAATCCTAAACAAATACAGGCCCTTCACCATGGTTCGGATCCCAAGTTAAACTGTAGGTCCTCCATTTCATCTCACAATCACCCTACCATTACACATTAGCGTAAATCTGTACAGCCCGAAAGGGTATTAAGACGCGGTGCTAATAGTAATAATAATAATAATAATAATTTTTCAGTAAGAGGGGTGTGGCTGCACGGTTTGGCACAACCTTTTGAAGTCTGGTTGTCCAATTGAAACTTTCAAGCAGAGTTCTGGCTGCAAAATATGTAGCCTATTGCAGTATTTATTTTTAGGTACACCATGGATAAAAAACCACTTTCATAGAGATATGTTATTGAGAAAGGCATCATAAACTTCTAATGTAGAAGGTGTCAAGTAGAGGGTTGAAAATACTTAGAAATCGGTTTCCAGCCGAGAGCAAATAGGGGGAAAATAAGGGTGGAAATAACCATATAACGATAACTGCCAAGAATTAGGGGTTTCCATAAGTCCCTTGTTATTTTTCCAACTTCCGTTTGAGAGCTGCTCGCGTACTCCCTGAAAGGTGCCTGCGTACCCCAGTTTGAGAACCACTGTATTACACTATTGTATTATATTCAATTTTTTAATACGATGATCTGTCAAATTTTTAAAATAATTTAAATTTTTGTTATTGATTTAATATAATTTTACTCCTTAGTTTCCTTTTCCTAGTTTATTTAATTTATAGATTTCTTTGGGTCTTGTACGTTTTATTCAAGTTCTCAAGTTAAAACAGACGCTATCGCATTCTAAATGTCTGTAGGTGTGAACTTTGTATAGAGAAGCAATGTTTATCTTGTGAGATGACGCCCTTCTAACACTTTAGGGAGGAATATTTTACAAGTTGTCCTTTGTGTTTAAGGAAGTAAGAATGAAATGAGGTTAGTTTCTGGACCTCAAGGTTAAGGACACGTTCTGAGTAGAGGAAATCATTATTTTCGTTGAAACCATACATATTACAATCTAACTTTTACTTCCGGCTTTACTGACCTCACCGCTCAGATATAATATAAATTAGTTCTACATCCGCCACCTTCTTGTCAGCTTTGAGGTTATACCAGTGGCGTATGGTCAATTCTGAACAAAGGGAAGCAATGAGGGTACAATTAAGGGAGTCTGATGGACGCTAGTTTAATTGGAAGCTCATACTGTTGTTTTTTTCCCTAGTTAAAAGTGTTTAGGGGAAGAAGGCAAGGGGTGACACAAACTATACGTGGAGTAAAACAAAATAATTGGTGATCTTAAAAATATTACTCAATCATTAAATTTTATGTAAATTTAAATAATAATCTTAGCTCTAACGCAAATAAAAAGAATAATAATAATAACCAATTTACGATTGGCGAAGTTTTCTCTTGGTTTGTGGACTGCCAAATGTTTATGACCTTTGGCCTGCCCTATAATAGCTTTGAGCCTGGATTTATTCTACACGCCATCTCTACACGCCATTATCATTAGTAAATAGTATGGTCACTTATATAATTTTCCACCAACCCAACACACCGATAATTACTATGCACTTTCATAAAATTGAGTATTGAAACGTCAAAGTTTTTTTAATATGAGTTGCCTGAAGATGGAGGGGGTAAAAAGACTAGGACGAAAAACTATGCTTCATCATATTATGAGATTTTACACAGCAGCCCTCCTTGTTGACTTGTTAACACACTCGTCCTACTATTGTATGCAAAGAAACAAACCGCTTCCCTTGGAGGATCAAACAAGCGTCAATATTCTGTAAAAGAAAACTAAACATAATGAAAATTGGTGATAAATACATTATTTTGTAATAGAGTGCCCATAGCTATATCTAGAAGCAATAAATATAGCTAAAAACAACCTAAGAAATAAGATTTTATCGGCATTAAACGTGCAATTATACACCAATTACGACAGTAAACTCATTCGCCAATACTCGCGGACTCGCCTAGGGAAACGCTGCTTCCCTTTCTTTCCTCGATGAGGGCCGGACAGACCCGGAAACAAACGATTGTGTGAATAAAAGAGCGAGCTAGAGCGGTCGGCTGGCTGGCTGGTCATTGCAAAATGCTCAAAGAAAGAAGAGCTGCCACCTCAAATCAATATACTTGTTGAAGAGGCTTCTAATTGTTATAATTAGTTTAAACTTTATTTTCTTTATTTCCTTTTTAATTTCAAGGAAGCGTTACTTCCCTTGCTTCCATTTAATAAACGCCACTGGGTTATACATAATTACGCATCTAAAAACTGTGAGACCTGCGAGACTTTTGTCATTATAATGTATCATTTTGGATCATTTGACTCATTTTTTGTGAGAAATGTGAACAGTTTGATAAGGATATCCATGAAATCAGTCTGCATCATGTGGTACATAAGAGTATAAACAGCCTGTGTATGTTTTTTTTAAACATAAACCTCTTGGTTGGAGGGCAGCAGTGTATGTCCTGAAATGTGTAAACAGTCAATCGTTTCAAAACGTTCACAGTCAAATTATTAATTCAAAAACGACACCATTTTCCAATTCTCGTTTTGACCACCACGGTTATTATTTATAATCTCTATTAGTTTACTCCTTATATTTTCTGTTCTAAGTGTTTGTCTAGGTAATTTATAATTTCCTCAGCACACCACATCCTGCAGTTGGCTCATCCCAATAGTAAGAATATCCTTTCTCTGTTTTACAGTCCTGAACACTCAAATGGTATCTCCATACTTTACTAGAATGAAATGCAGGGTCTTTACTAAGCTTTGGCATGGGAAGAGCTTGTTGGATATCAAAGGTAAAAACACCGATAAATCCTCACATCATTTTGCGGGTTTCCTTAACTCATTAATTATATCCATACAGACTTGAGCTTTTCCTTGGTGTAGCTCTTGCTCAAATTCAATATATTTTATTTCCTGGACCTCATTTTTCAGTATGTGTTCTTTTATTTTTTAATCAACAAACAACGTTTGCATGAATCACTCTTGGGATGTTTAAAACAAAAATCCTTTTTGCCTATCTCTGGTCACTGTCTTACAGCCTTTTTATGACAAAATACGGTTAAGTAGCTGTCATACAAATCGTAAATGGAATATTCATGCCCAATACATACCATATCACGATTGTCTCTGCGGATATGATAGCTCTTATAGCTCTTATATTTTGGAATTTTCTGGATGTCTGGATGTTTTCAAGGACAAACTTTAACTTAGGCTTACTAGTGAGCAAATCATTTTTAAAAAAATCTAGCTGCACCTGCCCGATGTTGTCCGGGTTGTGAAGTTATTGGTCTTATTAAATTGCTTCGCAAGGTTGACATTTCTCCATGATGGTAAAGTTCGATAGAACACGGATCACACCACATTATTCAAAGGAACATACTGATTGTGAACAAAATTGAGTACAATTTTAACTTCACAAACCGTTACTACGCATCATTCTTAAGGCTTGTAATATATTTAAAAAAACTATTTGTCCTCTTACATTTCCCTTACTACTTATGTAAAGTTACATCTTACTAGGTTTCTTCTATTTTGTAGCTACCCGTACCGGCAGTCAAGCATGCGTAAGGGCTCGGTCAGACTGACAAGCACGCAAGCGACTGGGTGGCCAGACTGGCGAGCGTGCGAGCGCGTGATTAGCAGATAGCTCTCGTTAGTTGTTGACGAGGAGGCTACGAATCTTGGCTGAGTGAAATGAGGGGGGTTTTAACAAGTGATTTATTGTTGTGGTTTTCTCATCCTCTCTCCACGCTAATGGTGATTCTTATTTGTAAAGGCCATACTTTGATAATATTGAAATATTTTAACATATCAGTTTTACATATATATATATATGTATGGTTTATGATCTTACCAATTAAATTAGGCCGTTAGTAGCAAGTGTGCTAAGCCTGTCGATAATCATAAAAATGTCAAAATGAAAGGTTTTCCTAGCACTCAATGAACTAACATTCAATAATATTGCCTAATGCCTGTAAACTAGACTGTACCGTGTCGAGCGCGTGCGCTTGAAAAATATAACCAGTTCTATCTTTCAAGCGCGCGCGCTCCAGTCTGGCCACCTCTCATTACAACCAATGTGTTCTATTTTATATTTTAGTCACTCGCGCGCTCAGTCTGGCCGCCCCTCTAAGGCTTGCAGTAAAGGAAAGCGTAGACGTAAACGCCGGAGAAGCACTTATATTCCTAGTTTCCAATTTTTATGATCCTTGGTTTAGGAAGTCAGGCTCACAATATGTCTCAAAACAAAAAATTAAGTCAACTCAAAGTATATAGGCCAAAATCTAATTTCCATTATCTATATTTATTAGTTTTGGAGTTTCCAGAATTGCAGTCACGTGGTCTAAGTTTTTAGGTTCTCAGTGAATGTAAAAATAAAAATAAATACCCTCAAACTACTGATTATAAAACCAAAAGTGCACTTATTGAAGTCCCCTTGGACACATATGTTAAGTCTAAAATATCTAGGTATTTTGGTTTCTGAGCTATCTACGCCTGTGGTCACATGGCTTATGGTGTCAAGATTGTAACAAATAAGAATTTTAAGAAAAACGCCTGAGGTGTATACCGTAAGGTTTTTTATGTAAATTAGCTTATGTCAAATTTCATCTTTATAGATTTCTTGGTCTATTAATTACTTAAACCGTTGGCCAAGTGGTCAAAGACGTCAGACTCTCAAAAGTAAAAAAGAAACGCTAGTGTGTATAGCTATACGCTCAGGTTTTCTCAAATCATATCTCCAGGTTTTGTGGTTTTGGTTTTACGCTTGCTGGTGGTCAAAAAGTCTGAGGGATTAGTCTCTGATTATAGAAAAAGTTTATTAAAAATATGCTTGAGGGTCACACTTTTAGGTATCTACACATAGCTAGTTAACGTTTTCTGATCTTGAGGGTACAGTGTTTAAAGACACCTATAGACATATTATGTTTGTATGATTATTTCCTTTGGTACTATAGAAGAAGTCATCTATTTGCGTGTATACATAGTTATCAACATAGATGTAATAATCAATCAAATAAGTGTGTGGAACGCCTTCTGTATAAATTTTATTGGCCAAAGAAACACTAATTACCTACTGACGTGAATACGAAAGAGCTAAGTAAAGCATTTTTTTAATTTATTTTTTTACTTTTAGGCAGATAATACCTCTTGGGGATCAACTTAGACTTAAAAAAGAGTGATACTTTATTATTTTACGATATATTCATAGAAAATATCCGTTGTTTAAGTGTTGTAAGACATGCAATTTTAAAAATCATCCATTGAATTGGCTTTAGCGTTACTGCTCAGCCCCTTAGAGATAATATAGTCGTTGATCAATATCTTAAAATCTCTCCAGAAGAATTTTACATATTATTAAATATATTGTATGGTTATCTTAAAATAGAAACTTTTACTAAAAGCTAGTAAGGTTTGTGAAATGAAATAATATACACTGTTGCAGAATCACTCCACCAAAGAGCACAAATGAAATCATACACACATTTTCAGAAACAGTGAGAAAGAAGGAACATCCCTGTTCACCAAAAAGCAAAACAATTTTATAATTCAAAGTGCTCCATAAAAAATATAAATATTTTCTTATAGCTCAGAAACTATTGCTTTTATAGTGAATATGTACCAAATTAAATTATTTTTATTTCTAATAATACTGCAGATTTACAATGATAAGTTATTTATTATCTCAAATAGTTGCGAGGATATGATAAAAAGTGGAAAATTTCTACTCATGTATATTACCTTCTAAGTCATGTTCATGGGAAAATGATTAGTTGCCATTTTGTTTGTAGTGTTAAAGTTAAATCAAAATCGTTACAATGGATTTTGAAAAAAATAGATTTTTTTCTCTTTTTGTCCTTCAGTAAGCCACCATAAATTTTCGGGCTTGATATATAATTCCAAAAATTCCTAGGGGATAACCTATGAAAATTTTAGATAACAAGTTTTAAAGCGATCGGTAAAATGGTTTTGTATCCAGTCCAAGATACAGACAAATGCAGGGGCGGATTTACACCCATAGGCACTAGATAATTTGCCGCCCACTTTTCCTACCTTAGTTTCTAACCTTCTAAATCCCCGTTTCCCCCTTACCACCCCTCATACACCAACACATATATAACATATACACAAGAGCTATCTGCGGAATGACAAATCAAAAGTTCTTACGTTATTTGAATATTTATTATAGTGAGGTTTTAAAAGTAGTAAGAATCTAAGCAAAAACTTAAAAAAATTGAAATAAATACTTAATCTTACACTATCACAACACACAAATTCAAATATTTTATGATTTAAAAATATAAAGTCTGCATTAGTAGACTGTAGAATATGTTACTACAGATACAATATTAACATGTACACAGTAAGATAAATAGTCTATAGTATTTTTGCCTATATTTCTGCTGAGCGAACCGGTCTATGATGCCAGACAAATCCCTTTCATCCCAAAAGTGACCTTCAATTGAGACGATAGTCAGTGAATTAAGGCGATCCGCTGTCATGTTGGCACATAGATACAGCAAACCACAACAATAACACACACGATGTAACCATTCATTTATTTTAACTGCCAGAAAAAGATTTTTTTTAATTCAAAATTTGCCCAAAGTTTGCTGCCCTTAAAATCTGCCGCTGTAGGCACGTGCCTACTAGGCCTATGCGTAAATCCACCCCTGTATATATGGATGGACAAAAAGACAGACAGATGTCATCACGTCAGTCAATTTTCTGTTCCAGGGGTTGATGAAACGTCTACATTTATTAAAATCTTCGGCTCAATTTTTTTTTTAACGATCCCAATAATTCTCTCTCCATGGTGTGAAGAAAAAGTAAAAATCATTATACAAATAAAGTCAATAGCTCTATTGCTTTAAGTAAACCTAGATGTATTCAGAAATTAGAGAGAGAGAGAAATATTTACAGTGCTTACAGTAGACCCATGGCTTCTTTGGTGCTGACTGACAGCTCACAGCTGACTTCTGACAGTCAACATTTAGGTATATACCTAAATGTTGACTGTCAGAAGTGACAGCTGCTAAACACATCTCTTTTGCAGAACATATGGTTTGGCGTAGGGATACATAATTTGGTCTGGTAACTTTTCAAAGGCGTCAGCTGTCAGCTGTGAGCTGTCAGTCAGCACCAAAGAAGCCATGGGGCTACTGTAGCTTCTGATGGAACGCGGTGGAATGGCGTTCCGGTACCTCTATTAAGGAAAACACGAAATTCAGAAAACATCTTTTTTGAAAGACTTGATTAGCAAATCAATTACATACGAAAGCTTAGTGTTTTATTTAAAAATTAGCTACTTATGTGAACGATAGTTTATGTGCCCAACAATGCCAGATACTTTCTCTAACACGCAGTCTTGTTTTCTCTCATCACAAGGTGTATCACTGAATAAAATACCGATGCAAACTTCATTTTAGGTCTTGGCTTGATGTGCGATGCGTTACAGGAACTATCTGAGTTGAGCGAGGCTTTGCAGCATCGAAATGTTGGCCTAGGCTTTGCAAACGAAATATTGAAATTAACAATCTCTGTATTTGAAAGTAAAAAAAACAACACCAGATACTTATTATACCACAGCCTAGAAGCAGTACAAACTTTTAATTTGGTAGGAGTTCCTCTTCATAAAAGGGAAGGGAGAAAGAGTAATGATCCTTTAAATCCTGAAAAGTTCTACAAAGCATTGAAACAATAAATTGAGAAAATATTGTTGAATGAACAGGATTTGGAGATTGTTAACTTGAAAAGAGTAATATACATGAAAAACTGACCCAAAAATGTGCAAATAATTTATGGGTAAAATGAAATTAAGTTCACTGCCAAGTTCCAACACAGTGAAAGACAGTTAATTGGGAGTTCCCAGGAATATGTATATAGTAAGACGTTTCCAGACAGTCTTTTTGTATTGAAGAATATAATCAAGTCAGTTGCTATATCTTCCAGTGAATGCGAGAGGGGTTTCTTCCAAATTAATTTGATTATGACATCACTAAGAACAACTTTGAAGACAACAACCGTCTCTGGTCTTTTATTTATATGAATAAATAGCCCCCATCTTAGTTTATTAAATCCCTCCAAGTATGTTGACTCGCGGCTTGTTTCAGGACGACATTCTGCCATAGACAATCAGAGTAAGGAAAGGTCTAGACTAGAGGCAGTAAATATTATAAATTCATGGAACGACTGTGGAGTTTCTTCTAAAATGGACAGTCATTTTTTTATAATTATGTGGCCTATGTGTATTTTGATTCAAAAAAATCTCTAAACATTAAAACCATTTGTTTTGTGTAATCTCTGACATTAAATTTCTAATCGCTCCTATCATTCCCGTTTGTATAGTAAAACTAGTTGTAAAAAAAATCTAAATTAAATTAAACATATGGTGAGTATTTGCATGAAATTTAATTGAAAAACACTAAGACCCAATCACATTATGATACATTTTAAAACATTTTCTTCGGTTTTTATAAGAAAATATTAGCTTATAATTACGTTTTTTGAAGCTTAAATTTAAAAAAATTCCCCCGGTAGGGCGTTCCGATACCTACAATTTTAGAAATCAACCCCTGTATATAATATATAAATGGAACTGAAAAAGAATTTTTGCAAAAAAAATATATTTTTTACTGTCCACCTTTTAGTGACGTCATAATAGTCCTTTGATGACATACTTATTGAGCTACATTTATACCCCGAGCATGTCATGTTTGGTTAAGACAGTAATGACGTCATGATAACATCTCGAAACGTATTCTAGGTGGAAAGAGGTCACAGGTCACCAAGTGAAGGTACTGGTGTTGTCCTTGTGCTAACTAGACAGCTCTCAACTGCAGGGCACATGCGTCACTGAGCGGCCTTTATTCTGATATTCAACTGATATCCACGGCTCAAAGTCTGGTATGTCCATGGTCAATGTCTACTCTAGTATTCAACTGATATCCACGGCTCAAAGTCTGGTATGTCCATGGTCATTGTCTACTCTAGTATTCAACTGATATCCACGGCTCAAAGTCTGGTATGTCCATGGTCAATGTCTACTCTAGTATTCAACTGATATCCATGGCTCAAAGTCTGATATGTCAGAAGTCAATGTCTATTCCACTACCTAATGATCACCAAAGCATACGCCAATGGTAGATGTTTTTATATCATGAAGCTGATCACCGTGTTTACTCATCGTAGTTTGGAGCCTATTTTTTCTATTTACAACGTTCGTTTCAGAATCAATTGTATCATCATGGCCTAGATCCCGGTATGTTTATTGTCAACGTCTGTTCCAGCATCCTAATGATCACGATCACATAGGCCTATATTCTGTCAATGTATGTTTCAGCTTTTATTTGCTCATCATGGCTCAGAAGCTGGCATGTCTTTTGTCAACATATATCCCAGCATTCATTGTCTCATTATAGTTCAAATCAAAGTATGTCCACTGTCAACATATATCCCAGGATTCATTGTCTCATTATGGTTCAAATCAAAGTATGTCCATGTCATCATATTTTCAGCATTCATTGTCTCAGTACAGCCTAGAATCCGGTACCTCCATTGTGAGTGTCTGTTGCAGTATCCAAATATTCACTACTGCTCAGTGCCTGTTCCAACAGTCCATTATATTTTTACTTTCTCTTCAACAATGAGTGATATCATACCCTTGGCATGTTAATAACCTCAACCACTCTATAGTGGAACTTTGACATACAAATTCAAAGGTCTTTGGTTAGAATACTTTGTACATAATTATATCACGTCTCAACATTAATTTTTATTAATAACAATTAATTTATGAAAATATTTTTATTTCAGAAAGGTTGAAGTTTAACTCTCAAGAAACAACAACAAACAAAAAAATTACAAATTTACTAAGTAATATTCCCTACTTTTATATTCTTAGTAGTAACCAGTGACAGCCAAATTATAAAGTAGGATAGCTCCTGTATTTTTATCATTCTGTTTCTACAGTCCTGTCAATTTTATATCACTTTCTTTGAAGACACGTCTAATCCAAATAGACGTTTCTAACGCTGTATATTTTTCCATTTAAATTAACCTAACCTAAAATAATATGATTGATATTAGTTAATGTAAGATCAGAGAGTTAGAATCAAACATGAATATCAATAATTTACTTTTAGTTTAATATAATTTCTGATAATGTATTATTGCTTTGACATTCTTTTATCTCTATTATTATTCATTTTATATAAGAGTGTATTTACTTTTACTTCCTAGCAAACCCTCAAAGAGAGAAAGTGTTGTGATCGTGAAAAAAAGTCGAATTCGAGAGTTTGATGGATATTGACGTTTTATGACCAACCTGAACCCGAAAATGTGGTTTTTGCAATACCTTCTTTCTGTATGTCTGTTTGTTACTGGGTCTAAAGCCTAAAATCTTTTACCGATCAATCTAAACTTTGTTTTTTAGTGTTTTCATAACGTTCCTCAAGTTTTTTAAAATCTATTAATTAATTTTAGCACCGCGTCTTACTACCCGTTCGGGTTATACGCTTAAGTACTAATTACACTAATGGATTAGAAATTGGGAAAACCCCCAGTTCACCCAACCGAGATTCGAACCTCGATCTCCCCGTCCTCGGTGGTCTGACTCAACACGACTGGCGCGTTAGCCAACTTTTTAAATCTATTCATCCCTAAATTTAACGGTAGTTTATTTAAAGATGAAAAGAGAAAAATAATAGATTTTATTAAATTCGTATCTGGGCACTGTTTAAAATTACAAATAAAAAGACGCATCTCATTTTGCCACGAAAATGACATTCGTGGAAATGTCCAATTTTAATTATATCTCCGCGATACTTAGAGATATAAAAAGGCTTACCAAAGTAAAGTTATGGAGCGCCTGAAAATAAACAACTTTTAACTGAAAGCATATTTTATAAAATCAATATTTTTTGAGTTATAGTAAAACATATAAATTAATAGAGCTTTGAGAAATGGTAAGCTGAAAATGTACAGAACCAATAATAGGTTTCTCTAACAGTGTATTGGTGTAACGTGATGTTATTTTTCCCTCATTAAATTTTTTTAATGTGTATTATTTCGTTTCTCATATCTTATGAGCTATGAGTATGGTTTAGGTTAAATATCAAGAAAGTCTGTGCGGTATGTTATACCGTTTATTTTATATAATTTTGTCTTCTACTCCCCGTTGACATCAACTAGCATATTCCCAGATATCAAACACAGGTAGATGGGACATTGCACCAAGATGTTTACGTTTAATGCAATCATTTATTGATTATATTTAATCAAATCTTTTCTCCGCGGCTCGCTACCCATCCAGGCTATTAGTATTTATTTTAGCACGCTAGTAGTTTATGAATGTCTAAATTAGAATTTATAAATTTAGAATAAATGTATTTCATTTAGAGTTGAAAGGGTGAGAAACTATTCAGTGCATCAAACACGAATTCCAATACCGACCTTTGCATCACAGACATCAATGTTAGTTAAAACAATTTTAAGTTTTGATAATTGCTTAGAATTTTTTTTATTGTAAGTCTAGATGGAATCTATATGAGTCCTAGCTCATGATGATCGTCTTTTAAGGATACCATGTACATATTTCCAAATAATGACTCGACTCCCTCTTCTTCAATCGATATAAATTTGAGAGCCAAGCCATGGCTGTAGTTGGCCCTTCTTCAGTTAACCAAGTTATAATTCATTCCTTGATATATTATCTCCTCACATATGTTCTATATTGAACAGTAAAATAACTTAACAGCGGAATTACACTCGACCATTTCACAATCTGCTCAAAGGATTTACAGAGATTGAAGAATATACTTTTTTTTTAACTATGGTAAGTAAGATCTAAGTTACTCATTTGAAATATATCATGCTATATACGTATATACATACACATATATGTATATAGTCTATACTTAACTACTCTATGGCGTTTGGAGCTCGACAATTTATTACCGCACTTACTAAAAAATTATGCCACCTATCCCTGTCTTGAGCTAGCTTTATATAGTCCACCTCATTACACCCTAACTCTATCTTGAGTCCATCTTATTTCACCTTAACTCTATCTTGAGCTAGCTCTATACAGTACACCTCATTATACCCTAGCTCTATCTTAAGATAGTTCTATACAGTAAACCTCATTATACCCTAACTCTATCTTGAGCTAGTTATATCCAGTCCATCTCACTACACCCATCTCTATTTTGAGATAGCTCTATTCAGTCCGCCTCATTACACCCTAACTCTTTCAGCTCCATTCTAAGGTTATCCTTCCATCATCTGCGTCTATGTATTCCCAATCGGTTTACCAGTGAGTACCCTGAACAAGGTTCTATAATCTCCCATTCTCGCTACATGTCCTTCGCACCGTAATGTACGAGACTTGATTATCCTAACAATGTCTTGTGATTAGTACAAGGTATGTAACTCATCATTATGTAAACTTCTTCACTCCCCAGGAGCGTCATCCCTTTTTGTACCTTGTTTTTAAACACCCTAAATTTTTCGCATAAAGAACAACCATAAAGAACAATCAGTAAAACTATTATTTTGTATATTCTAAGTTTTACATTCTTTGAAAGCAGGCGAGATGACAACTAACTACTGACCGAGTAAGAGCATGTATTTCCCAACTGTATGTTTATTGCACCACGTATTAAGGTCGTCCAGGTTATCTCCTTGTTAACAATGAGACATAATTGGGGAGGTTAGAATTATTTGAATAAATTTACCAGCATTTGTATGGAGGGTAAGTAGGAAACAATTTAGGGAACACCTTTAGTATATTCAGTCAGGATTTGAGCCTAGACTTTTCCGTTAGTGGCAAACTAGATAAGAGATCTTGACGTTTAATTCGCTTGCTCCCCAATGAGGGTTTCAATATGTAGCTTGGCTGAATATCACCGAATAATGGTGGACAGGCTAATCTGGTCATTTATTATTTATTAGTTTTCGTTTGGCCGATGATAAGTTCTAACATAGTGAACATTACATGTATTCAGATAGATAAATATATCTGAGATGGTTTCAATGTATGTGATAATGCCATCCTTCAACGTTTCAAGGTTTCATTCTACGTTCCTCGTCTTCTGACGGCTGCAAAGGAAGTTAACCGCAGAACAGTTCCACAACAAACAACAAGACTACCAACTTACCGTTCTAGCCTCTTGCCAGGGTCCCACGCCATTTATCGCGTGCTACAGCGGTTTTCTAAAGTGGAGGTGGTAAGATGAACACGAATACGTCGACCATGACGCACATATACCTACCAATCATTGGCTATCATTGACAAGGACAAAAAAAATGATCCTCCAGGGATTAAATAATAGTAGACGATACAGTGAAATGTTATCACAAATATGTACAGTTCATGTAGAACTATTGTAAATAACCCATTTAGATATGAATAAAACATCAAATGATTCATTAGTCAGGGTAGTAATACTTTTTTGGGGGAGGGGGGCAGGGGGTTCAGCCAACTTACATCTCTGGGCTGTTAAGAATCTGGGAATGGGATTTAGTTTATTAATATCAGCTATTTACACAATTTATTTCTTGCTAACCTAGAGTATCAATAATATGATGTTAGCAACTATTGAATAAGAGGGGGCTTCAAAATGCTTGTGGCCAGGGTTGTGTTGTTAGGGACTCATATTTATAGCACTATAGGATGGAGAAAGTTAAGGACCTCACACACGGTCAGTTTGGACTGATCAGTATGAACTGATGGAGTGATGAATTTCCATCAAACCGGACTGTGGACTGACTGTCCATCAGTCCGAACTGACCTGTGTGGAGAGAGCGGGTGGGAGGTCAGTCCAAACTATCAGTCCATCAGACTGCTGCAGAGTGTCGTGGAGCAAACAGCATTGTGTGTAGATATCCTATGTTTATTGATACAGTTTTATGGTAAGAATTGAAGTACTATATTACATTTTAATTGCTTGGATAAATTTATTTGTATTGTGCATTCGTGCTTGTTCCTGTGAGTGTTCAATGGCTTCCTGGTCTAAATACTTTCTTTTGGAATTTATTGAGGCATGATAAGATCAAGAATACTTGTGGAATGTAAAAACTAAAGATTATTAATATTAGAATACTGTCCTCGCTTCAATAGCCAATCCTTCATCCACGATTTTCTTTTCAGTTCCCTCTTTTGTTTACGCTTTCTAACAATAAGTGCAATCGCAGCACACAATGTTTCATCCATATTAAAGTACGAACAACACAAAAACACGCCCAGGACCATCCATGCTCTATTTCAGACTGACCGTGTGTGTGTTAAGCTTCAGTTCAGTCCAAACTGACCGTGTGTATGCAAAGCTTCAGTTCAGTCCAAACTGACCGTGTGTGTGGCAAAGCTTCAGTTCAGTCCAAACTGACCGTGTGTATGCAAATCTTCAGTTCAGTCCAAACTGACCGTATGTATGCAAATCTTCAGTTCAGTCCAAACTGGCCGTGTGTATGCAAAGCTTCAGTTCAGTCCAAACTGACAAATCGAACTGATCAGTCAGGTCCGTCAGTCTGAACTGACAAGAGTTTGGGGCCCTTTAGAGGTTGAACTGTCAAACTTAGGGAATTTAAGAAAGTGATGAGTTGATTTAACGGTAGATTTGCTAGTTTCCCTCAAATAGTCGCTGGGCTGAGTCCCGACGTACGTATATTTATATTGTCAATGCTCAGCGAGTTTTTATTCCATGGAGCATTTCAAATTAGGTCCAAACTGAGGAAAAGGACAAAAAGTATAGTATTGTACCCACCATCTTGAAACCAAATGACCTATATTAATCTTAAATTTTCAATGTGTTTTCTGGACGGTCAAAATCTTAGCACAGCCAGTTAAGTGTTTTTTGCGTGATAAATTAACAGCGAAATACCAACTCATCTGTATGTATTCGTTTTTATTTCAAGATGGCCGTCATCGCTCATTTATATCTATAATGTATCATCTATAGCTAAGAATATTTAAAGTTAGCTCCAAATAATGTCCAGTAGATAGAAGCTGAGAAAAATACCAAAAGGTAGTGTTTTTAGCCGCCATCTTGGAACAAATGGGCAGACATTTTAACATGCTTATAAGTTAACCGGACGTCCGAGTTATGTTCATTCGAAATATCAACGTAATTGAGGTGGTGGTTTTTGCGTGAAAGGATAACACACAAAAAGCAGATCATTTATCTTAATATATATACTTCTTCTGTACTTGTGTATGTCACTGAACTCCTACTAAACGGCTGGACCGATTTTGATGAAATTTTTTGTGTGTGATTGAGTGGATCCGTGGATGGTTTAGATTCACAATTGGACCAGGTAGGTGGCGCTGCAATCGGGTTCTAGGATTTATTTTTATTTTTTAGGGAATTGTTTTGGGGGGGGATTTTTTTTTTTAGATTTTTTGCATATCAGAACATGTAACCTCAACATTTCACCCCCCACCACCACCCCAATATTTATAATAATGAATATAATATTAATAATTGACCGTTAAAACCTTCTGAAAAGTTCATGAATAATTGAACTTCTGAGAATAATTCATAGCTATGTTTGTGTACCATAGGTGGCGTGGTTGTAATTGTGATGATCACATAGTATTTGTTTTATTATCGAAATCAATTATGCCACCCAAACAAAAAACCAACGTTCGGGCAGGACAACGTCTGTCGGGTCCGCTAGTATAAATATATAATAGATATTTCATATAAAGGTTTTTATTTCTTAAAACCCTACAACTTTTCAACGATATGTTATTTCGTATATCAAAGAGTTGCAGAGATGTGATCAAAAATGGAAGTACATATTCACCGATGTAAATTACCCTTTAATTCATTTTTCCGTAAAAAATTAAATGCACCATTATGTTTACTGTGATATACGTGCCTAATTACAAATTTAAATCAAAATCAATAAAACCAATTTCTAGATAATAGATGTTTCTCTTTTTTTCTTAAGTTAACTATCCTTAATTTTAGGATTATATATATAATTACAGACCATTTTAAGAGTCTTATAACAATTCTAGGTAACAAGTTCTAGCTTGACCGGTAAAAGAGTTTCGGCTTTAGGCCCATCTGCAGATAGAAGACAGACAGATGCCAGTGCGAAAACAACTTTTTTGGTTTCATGGGATCTTGAGGTTTTTTTACGGTCACAATACTTCCTCTCTCCTAGGGGGTCACTAAAATTAAAATAGAATTTATAGTAAATTTACTAGCTATTTATTTAAAAAAAAAGTCATAAATCTGTTTTGATTCAAATCTCATGAAAATGTACAATCAAAGAGATTTTTAAACATATTGGCTAAATTTGGTCTAACGTGCTACTCTCTTAGTAGACTAGACTGCCAATGACGGGGAGATCAAGGTTCGGATCTCGGTGTACTGAGGGTGGTTTTTCCAAAATGGTTTTCCACTCGGACAAGATCACGCTGGATAGTAAACAATGTATTGCTTTCTTTATACATCTAATAGGAATCTGACTGGATAATGTCTGGACGTGAACTATAAACAAGATCACATGACGTTCCTAGTTGAGTTTCCATTGGCTGAAATATCCACATTGTTGTGGGATTTATTTCCACCACTTCTTACTTTTCATATGAACTCTATGCATTTAATTAAGCTAATAAGGAAGGGAGGACCAGTTTTGTGAATTTTCTTCTAGAGAAAATGATGTAATTTAGGAAAAAAAAACTCTCACTAAACCCGTCTGGGATTCGAACCTCAACTACTAGAAAACTAGGCCAGAAGAGGTTAACTTTTTTTACGTGTACCCACTGGTTCCAATATTATTTTAATTGATGAATTCGAGACTCAAAATATTTGATTTTTTGGACCAACCTTTGTATACCAGTTGGTTAGGGTCTACACGTTTTGAATGACTAACGAAAACCTTTTTAAAAGTCTCAAGGGAAAATCTGGTCCAAAATTCGTGACCAATGGAATTAGACGCATATTTAATATAATTATCTGAAAAAATATCTCAGAGATGAAAATATCCATATCCTAAGATCATTTAAAAATTAAATATATACAACAAAATTAAATAAATGTAATAATTCCTTAATAAATAACACGTAGATGATGATTCTAAGGTATATATGCTACAAAATACTAAACAAAATATAATTAATTTTATATATGGATTTTATCTATATTTTTTATTTATCTACCTTTATAATTCATTGATTTAAAAAAAAATATTGCAAGTAGTGTGTGAGTTAATAAGTTATTGTTCTGCTATACATGTTTGACTTACAATATTTTTATTGGTAGATACTAATGTGTACTTTATAATTAATAATAATACATAATTATTAAATAATTTGTTACAATTATTTTGTGTGCTTTTACTTGTATTCATTTTATTCTTATGTTTCGTTCTTGCGTTGCATTTTTTTTTTTTTTGCGTTTTATACACTTTTCTTAAAATAAAAGAATTATTTTAAAGACAACAGATATGATCACAATTGGTATGATGGTAGTATGTTTTTATCTTAAAATATACATTTACTAATAACTCGTAAGATTCGTGAAACTAAATAATAGGGCTATAAATTGTTGTAGAAACAATACACCAAATATCATAAGTCTATGGCATTAGGAACTAGGAACACTGTTACAGAAAAATTGAGAAAAGAGAAACATCTTTGTTAACCAAAGAGCATAAGAATCAAATTCATTTTCAAAAACCTGAATCAAAAAGTACTATAACTATATAGTACTTTTTGATATAAGCAAATATATATATTTGCTTATATCTCAGAAATTGTTGATCTTATAAAAATATATTTCAAATAAAAGATTTTAATTTTTAATAGTACTAAAACTTTATAATGATAAGTTAGTTCTTATCTCAAATAGTTGCGGAGAAGTGATGAAAATTGGAAAACTTCCCTCATGTAAAGTACCATCAAATTAATTTTCATGAGAATATGAGGATTTCGATCTTGTTTCCATCTATGATAAACAGTGTTTAGATATAGAATTTAATAAAAACCGTTGGAACAAATTTAGAAAAAAATTGTTTTTTCTCTTTTTACCCTTCAGTAAACTACCCTATATTTTTGGGTTATATATCTAATACCAAAAACCCTTTGGGGGCGGGGGGGGACTTATGAAAACCCCAGATACCAAGTTTTAGCCCAATCGGTAAAACATTTTTGGTACAGATAGACGGACAAATAGACAGAGAGATATATGAGATTGTGAAAACCATTTTTCTGGTTTCAGGGGGTCATATAACGTAGAATATATCAAAATCTGGAGTTCGATTTTTTTTGACGATCACAATAATTTTTCTCCAAGATGTCGAGAGAAAATAAAATAAAGTGGCTTAAAACTTTCTTTAATGCCGAGAAACGTCTCATCGATCAATGTATACCTTTAATGATTGGAGTGAAAATAAGTAAACACGTACCGGGTATTCCCATTGTAAGGGATTATGAAAGGGTAACCCTTAGCTACAATTATTGTCTAGGAGACGAATGATGTTCATTGTAATAATTTCCTTTAAAATCATGTTAGGAACCCATTGTAGGTTCATAATTTCATTGTTAATATAGATTTATCTTTGTTGGAAGTATTAGTAGAATGTTGGAATCCAGGCAATCACCAAGGTTCGTTAAAACATACGTATAATATATATACATATATATTATGATTACATATACGTGTCTTTATTTTTTCTTATACATATTTACATACTAAATACGTATAATATTATGTACATACTATATATGATATATACTATACATTATATATTTATTGACGAGTAAAATAAAATTAGATTCCATTATAAGCCGGGAAAACTTGTTGTCTATATTCAGGAAAATTAAACTTGTACAGGGTTTTGAACTAAGATCATCCAACATTTTATCATAGCTTATTTTCCATACTCTCTCTCTCTCTCTGAATACAATCTTAATGTACACAATTTTTTGTGTCCATTAAGATTAGTTACCGAAGTAGTTTTTCTTTTACTCAACAAGTTTCGTACTTACCTCGGTGGCATAGTTAGCTAACGCGCTTGTTTCGTGTTGAGCTAGGCTGACGAGGACGGGGGAATCGAGGTTCAAATCTCGCTCGTGCGAACTGGGGGTTGTTTTTCCAAAATTATTTTCCACTTTCTCTCCTAACAAATGCGGATTCACTTTTTCTAAATTCAACCTTCCCATTTCTTACATTAGCGTAATTAGTACTTAAGCGTATAGCTCGAACGGGTAGTAAGGCGCGGTGTTAAAATAAACAATAAAATAACAAGCTTATTGTTTTACTATTCATCCTATATATATATATTTATATATATATATATTGATTAGAGTATTTATGAGCATGTTAGAATTCTAGGGTAAACTCACCCTTATTTGCATGGAGGGAGATTGGTAAACTAATTAGTAAACACAACCTCACTATATCGGGCTGGAATTCATCCTCTTCCCTGGAACACCAAATTAGACGAGCCTAACGTCTTTACCCACCTGCCCACGGGTGTGGGGTCTAGTTCTTATTTACAATGCTAGTAAATGTCTTATCATGACATGCACAATTTTTCAACGCAAGCAGTTTAACCATTCTTATTTTTCTTACTCGCGTTGTGCTGTATTTGGTTCGAGTTAAGGGCACTGACTACTTCGAAGGGATTCACTCTCATACATTAATATCTTTTATTGAAATGGCAGTTCAGAATTATCAAAACTACTAAAACCATGCTCGACTATCCTTAGATATTCTCTTGTGATTCTGTTGAGAAAAAAAGTGTTACGACACATTCATATATACTTTCTTATTTATTCTACTGTAGTTTGGATCAAAGTATTTCCGAAACGGGTTAAAAGTAAGTTTCCTTTAAAAAAGTTTCCCTAAGAAAAACAAACCTTAATTTATTACTCCCCTTTAAAAAGTATTAATCAAAAAGATACAAAACACAGGTAAATAAAGTTATTTATTATTTAAAACAGCCATCATATCACTATTTTGGATGAACCTGTTAAAATACATTTTAAAAAATTTTGAATTTTCAAAAAACATATTTATTTGTAAACACATCATAATCTTAGAACTATAGTTAAAATTACGATCTTTTCTAGAGATATAACCATTAGTACTATATTTCAAATTTTCAGATTTGACAGAATTCCCTCAATAATATCATCTGCATCCTCAAGTACTTACACAGACAGATGAAAATACCAATGGACAGACAGACGGGCATACAAAGAAACAGCCATAACTGTAAGATACAATTTTTTAGTTTAGGGGCCTTAAAACAGGTTGAGGTCTATCACAATCCCAAGGTTAACATTTTTCACGATTTCAATAATTTGCCTATAAGAGAAAATAATAAATATATATTTCAAGGAAGGTTATATCTATGTTCTTTTGCCACAAATCTTAATCTCAGAACTGAGAAATTTCGCTTTAAAAGTCGCTGAAGATAAACTATTCTATGTTTTCATACAATTATAAAACTACAGAACTTTAAATATCAGGTGTATAATTTAATTGTTACATTTTAACACCTTCTACAGCCATTTTAGTGTGAGATATCTTATTTTAAAATAACAAAACATTTCTTAATTAACTCGGCATTTCCGAACGTGTGCAACGCGTCGCAGTTCTTTGGTAAATAGCCCCTTAATATAAATGCCGATCAGATTATTAAACACGACTTACATAGATAGGTCTCAGATCCGTTCTCTCTGGTCAATACGGTTCAATTATTTTCCACTTGGCTACCGAAATGAACACCTCTTTACAATCTAGTGGGTAGTTTCTCAACCATCAAGAGACAATGGACAAAAAAACACGCCTGCTGCATTCATACGTGCGAGCTTTGTAACCACTTGCCCAACGAAATAGAATTCATAATTTATATCTGGGTTCTGCAATGCTAGGGAGTAAAAAATAACCACAACCTTCTTTTGTATTTGACCTAATATAGATGTACTAGTATTCATTTTGTAATGTTTTGGCACCCAATCACCGCACGTGCAGTTTGTAAATGTTTTGTTTTGTTGTTTCGAGACAGTCACTACTAGCTTGAGAGAATACTAAGATATGATTGAAGTGAGGTGAACTCAATGAATGACTCAGTGACTTGGCTTTAGTAGAAATTAGGACGGGAGGGAATTCGATTAGCTGTTGTGTCCGCCTCGGTGAGCACACGGCCTAAGGCGTAAACCTCATTTGGTCTGATTTGCTGGTGACGAGAAGGTCCAGGTTTCAATATCTGCCAAGTGTACTCAGGGTGTTTTATCCAAAATGGTTTTCCATTTTATCTACAAGCAAATTCTGGCACAGTTAATTTAGTTTCTTCATACACGCGCTGTAGTATAAATTTGCAGATTGTAGTAATGAGTAGAATGACGAAGGACTTTCTCTCTAAACATATATATACCTCAAATAAATTTAAAAAAATCTTTTGTGTGTTTATGTGCTTTAAATATATTCTATATTGCACAGAAACACAAAATATATATTTTTTTAGGTATTTAACATGAATTTTCTGAACTAATTATATCATTACATGACTAATAAACTAATTTAAATCTAGAACAGACACAACATCCAGCCCCCGGCCGTTAATTCATCACTGTGAAAGGATAAATCCACATTTGACCTATGATACATTTTTCAGCCATGCCGTGAATCGAACCAGGTACCATTAGCTCTGTAGATAGACACGCTACCGACTGAGCTAAGTTGTTGGACTAATATATATCAATTACTTAGATGTTAACAGTTATATTGTTTAAAGGTTGCTTGTAATATGATGTGGGGATAATGCTCTGGATCTGGCCATTCTACCTTACCTTACCTCTGCTCTCCTGGTTTATGGAGGAATTCATTTCTGAGGTTGGGACACTATTAAGGCGAAATCCACTATCCCCAGATGAAACGTGAGAATGATGATGTTGGAAAACAGAGGGGACCTACAGTTTAACGTGGGTTCCGAACCACGGTGGGGGCCTGGCATTCCACACATTCACAAAGCGCGAAAGCACACGCTTTACCAGAGGTGAAGGAAGGTTTTGGTAATCAGATGAATCTGTGCCGAAATAGGGATTTGAACCCCAGACCCCTAACACAGATGTTTGACACCTTACCCCTAGACCACCAGGTCCCCCATTGTTAATGTAATATTAAATAATTCATATTTTACTCGCCATTTAAAATTATAATTACTCAGTTAGGGACATAATTTTAAGGGTTCTAAAGGTGGATCTTTAATATGATTATGAATAAAACCATTTGCCTTTATAATTGACACAAAATTTTTTACCATACAACATTTTAGACCGCTTACCTGTAATAACAAGGACAAAGGCATATGTCTCTTGTTGTCTGGTTTACTGAGGATAAGAAGTTATTGCTTTAAATACTCGCCAAGTGTAGTGAAGCGTTTTTTCACCAATTTTTTCTCTCTCTCTCTCTCTCTCTCTCCCTCCCCTCTCTCTACGTACAGTTCTTATAAAGTGTAGATTCTTATTCTTACACGATTTGGGTGGTTATGAATATATCCTGGAAGAGTCTCAAGACGCTGAGCAAGGAATATAAATATTTACTATACGCATGCTTTAAAATGTAATGCAATACCATTTAAAATCACGCCTATTTATTTGTATATATTTCAATTTAAGTGATATGCTATAAATGTTAACAGTTCTTATGATAGGCTGAAACCATTAATCAATCAAATATTGAATACATAAGAGATTTTTCCATAAGTTACTTGAAATATTATAACAAGTGTAAAAAGATTATGCGGATTAATAAAGATAGAGTGTTGATACGGAAAGTGAACTCAGGACTATACTTGTGAGAATGTCCAACTATAGATCCAGATGGCTCAGGCTCTTTTTTACTAGTCCCTGTGACTAAGTGTTGAGAAAGTCCAACTATAGATACAGATTTTAACGTTTTTTTACTAATCTCTGTGACTAAGTATTGAGAATGTCCAATTATAGGTACAGGTTTTCCAAGTTTTTTTTACTAGTCTCTGTGACTAAGTGTTGAGAATGTCCAACTATAGATCAGTTTTTTTTACTATTCCCTGTGACTAAGTGTTGAGAATGTCTAGCTATATATCCAGGCTTTCAGGTTCTTTTTTACTAGTCCCTGTGACTAAGTGTTAAGAATGTCTAACTATAGATCCAGGCTTTTAGGTTTTTTATTAGTCCCAGTGACTAAGTGTTGTGAATGTCCAACATAAATATAGGTTATCTTTTGTACATACAAGTTTATATGTTAATTTATATTTTCTACTTCTAAAAGACGTTTATGGATACAATTTCAATGTGACGAACCAAATT
Source organism: Timema genevievae (assembly GCA_902155825.1). Lineage (NCBI taxonomy): Eukaryota > Metazoa > Arthropoda > Insecta > Phasmatodea > Timematidae > Timema > Timema genevievae. The sequence goes on from CABFWO010000550.1 coordinate 149,642, forward strand.
GAACTTTCCCAACTTTGCGATTACCTATATTTTTATATTATTAGGTTTTCCTAATTTTATTTTTAAGAACCTACTTTATTAATAAATCAATTTTATTCTGACCTCAAAAGTGAGATTAGCCGGCCATTTAAAGATTTACGCCTCTCCTTCAGCCATAGATACAATTTTATACATTGAATCTTTTCTTTTTTTAAAGTTGATAAAATAAAGTTGAAGTTTAATAATTGTAATTTCATAGCTAAAAAAAGTTTGTGGGAAATTAGTAAGAATTATTTTATAATGTTATATAGTGGATTCAGGCTAGTTGGGACACATCGGGCTAGGTCACTCTGGCCCAATTAAGCGGCTGCCCCAATTAAACGAAATTTTAATGGTACAAACGTTTATTTAAAAATACTGTAACTAAAGCGAAAAGCAAACAAAAAGTACATATGTAAAATGAATATACAGTACATACTTGTATGTGTCAAGTAAGGGTTACAAATTACTTACGAGTTATTTCTTTGAAAAAAATTATCAAGTGTACCCTGACGTGTTTTCTTTATGGACTGCACCTGTACAAAGTCGGCGCAGGTATCTAGTGCTGATAAAGGGCTGCATTCGTTGCCTTCCTGCATGAAGTAGCATCTCAATTCAACGATATATTTCCTGGAATCCTAGTTAGTCACGCGCTTAGGTGTTTCATTGTCATCATTTTCTTGTTCTTTTGTTGTCTCTGAGTGTTTTGCCGCAATTTCTTCAATAATTGTATCCTCACAATCTTCATTTTCATCATGGCATTGAAGGTTATCGTCAACGCTTAAACAATCTTCACAAATTTGGGCGTGTTGCAGTTATAGAGATATTTCATTGTCTGTACATATAACTGCATCTGAATCACAATTAGTTTTGAAACCACATTTAGCAAACAGTTTTGAATTGTTTTACTGATTATTCATCGCCAGCTATCGACGATAAATTGTACAGCTTTTAGCAGTGAAACATTTGCACTAACTTCTATTGCTTTTGAAGATGATGTCAGCAGATTTTACTCAATCACTTCAAGGTTGTGATTAACCAGCTTTCCACGAAAATAAGTCTTCAAATTTTTTTATAATTCCTGTGTCCATAGGCTGTATCAGAGATGTGGTGTTAGGGGGTAAAAATTCCAGTTCAATATTTTTTAAACCATCTACATGAGAGTGTGCCGTACAGTTGTCCAATATCAACAGAATTTTTCTGGACTTACGTTGCAGTTCATGTCTCAGCTCATTGGCCATTGCATAAAAATATATATGGTCGTCCACGCCTTCTTATTTGCTTAATATTAAACTGGTAAACTGCCTATTGTAAGCCCCTTGAAACAACGAGGTTTAGCACTTTTACCAATAACCAAAAGTTTGAGTTTATCACTTCCTGAAATGTTTGAGCAGCACAACACAGTTTCATGATCCATTGTTTTCTTTGAAACGGACAGTGCTTTGTGTTTATAGCTCAGGGAACCATCCAGTGTAGCACGATCTTACAGACCTGTTTCATCGGCGTTGTAAATGTCATCCGCACTAGAGATTTTAAGCAACTCTGGTAGTTTTTCAGATTTAAATTGGTCAGCGCTCGTAGCATCAGCACTGTCCTTCTCGATGTATGCTTTTTTGTAACTAATGTCATGTCTGCACTTTCATCAAGACAACCATCCATCCGTTGCTTTGAAATTTACATGACCTAGCTTTTTGGCCAACTCTTCTGACTCGATTTTTAGCATAGGGCCACTCACACGCACACCTCGTTTAGTTACAATGGAAAACCGTTGATTTAAAGCATCCTCAACGTCTGGATCTTTGCCTTGCCTCTTTCGCTTATGAGACGTTTTATTTAAACCCACGCGCAATGTCCACGCCTCTCTAAGTTTTTATTGTTGCTGTAACAGACGTGAAATTGTAGATTTCGGCACCTTAACTATCTCCGATAGCTGACGATGACTGACATTAGGAGGTTGACTTTTTATCTTGTCAAGAATAACGATTTTTTCGGAGAGTGTCAAATCATTACGTGGCATCTTGACAGGATCATTAAATGTACTGAAAAAAATTAGCTCAGTGCACTGTTTGTTACAGTTCTTAATTTATGTTAATCCACACAATTAACAGCTATACACGACGCATAACTTAGTGTTCTCGTAAACAATTTTATACCGCAAGCATAATGTCAAACACAATATGATTACCACCCCACAGAACAAACACAGCATGACTTCACAGTAACAAACTCAGCTGCAACCCGCAGAATATCTATGCCATGAGTTTGTGAGCCTACATTACCTTCACTGCCCCAATTAAGCGGAGAGTTAGCCCAAATAAGGGGAATAAATTCAAGTTAAATACTTGTTTTGTTTCTGTTCTTAGAGTTTTGTCCCAAATAAATGGCTGCCCCAATTAACTAGTGCCCCAATTAAACGGCATCCACTGTATATAATGGAGCTGAAGAAGGAGGCAGAGGGCAGGGCCCAATGGTGGTTTAAGTTCACTGATAAAAGGAACGGACCTGTCATGAGAAAGAACACCAAATAAAAATTATTACTATTATTATTATTATTATTATTATTATTATTATTATTATTATTATTATTATTATTATTATTATGGAGCAGGAAGATTAGGTCTTGGATCCCGGTTTTATTGTGGATGATGGTCCGAACTATCATTTGGTAAACAATGTTAAGATGAGAATCTAGAGATTGAAGATGGCCGTTCGATTTTGCTTTACTTGCAAGTATTTCCTTAATGATATCGTGGTTTATGTCAAATGCTCGATGAACGTCGTGATTACGGAATATAAATAGATGGGCGCCGATATGGAGGAAAGCAATTATGTCATAGAGTTGGAGTACAGGACTTTGTATTTTTATTCGATATTCTGAAAACTGAGATTGACGGCTGGAGGGAGGGCTCGTTCTGCTGATCGCGTGGCACCCTCTATACGCAAATGTTGGCTCTTTCATTTCGGCTGCTCGGTCGGTATAGATCACTTGCGGGCTCGCAAAGAGTATCTGGCCTAGTGGTGTAGTATTCAGTGCACCTCCGGCTGGTACCTTGGGTATTTTTCTCTTAAAAAGATTTATTCCAACCAAGGGTTGGTAAATTAGTCTTAAGTTAGGTTTAAGACTCCCACTGGCCCACACCTCCATAATCACTATGATCCCATCATCTCATTGCTGGTACGTGTAGAGATGACCCCCATAGGTGTACCCTGGGTATCCTCTGTGCCTCAAGAGTAGCAATTAGTCTGTATACAGGTGACTAAACTAGATGACATTTCCCTCCAAGTTAGTAGTGACATTCGCTTAAAAAAAATAGTTTTTATTCTAAACGTATAACGTGTCATTCCAGAACTGGTATGCAAGTAATTTGGGGAATATATCCATGAAAGATGGCGATGTGTAATAACTGGGTGACATAATACATTGAATGTCTTTACCAAAGCCTTTAGGAAGTTAATTCCATGCTGTTCTTGTAAGTCTTTAGCAAATTATACTACTATAAAGCCACATAGCTCACTCACTCACTGACATTAGTGTTTAACTACTTCCAGATTAGCTAGAAACTTGAGATTTGGCAGACTTTTAGCTTCTAGCCTGCAACCGACGGGAAATTTCCAAAAAGTAAAACATTTTAATTTTTAACTCCCGAAAAAAATTCAAAACGGTGGAGCAACTTTAAAGTCGGTGCGGTATATACAATACATTACCGGTAACTTAAGTTGTTAGTTAATTAAATAGCCAAAGCTATGATTTTTATGCTTTTAGTGAGGATTACTCCATCTAGATATCATATTCTGAAAATTGAAAAATGACACCTGGACACGGGAATCGAACCCGGGACCTCTGGCTTAGTACGCCAATGCTCTAACCACTGAGCTATCCAGGATTTGTCCCGTGCCCAGGGCCATTCTTCACTCATATTTTAAGGCAGAGTCTATGATGGACTAGGCGGAAATCGTCGGCTACAAGTATGTGATTATATTAATATCACGAGCTATCTATCAGATAACGCAGCCATCTTCGACTTCTGCCTTAAAATATGGGTGAAGAATGACCCTGGACACGGGACGAATCCTGGATAGCTCAGTGGTAAGAGCATTGACGTACTAAGCCAAAGGTCCCGGGTTCGATTCCCGTGTCCAGGTGTCATTTCTCCATTTTCAGATTAAATTGTTACGCTCAAAATAACTCTGGAATTAAATTAGTTTACATCCACTTTCAAAGAAAACTTACTGAGGGATTGGAGCGAAGCCCCCCAACAATTAAAGCGAGCTAAATATCCAAAGTTACGCCAATTCTGACCATGCTGTCATAATGTGTGTAGTACATGTCATAATATTGACTTTCACATGTAGTAAACACATTGGGACAATAGTTTGTTCGTTGGTCCAAGCTGTTGCCAACACTCTCCTTGCTAAGTCTAGAAACACGTCTCATGTCCAGTAATGTTCTGTGGTTGTGATGTCATTGTTTCTATACTGTCAACACAATGTACTGGACGTTTGGTAATAATACCCTTTCTTAGAACTTCAAGCAATAAGTCCTCGTCCGATGTGGACTTTCACTCACACAGGTGTGTGGACGATTATTGTTGGTATTTGATGACACTGATCATGATGTGATTCATAATAAGGAGACTTATTGACAACGGAACTCACGTAACAATTTAATATCTATACATTTGTTTAAATGGAAACTTTACTTTTATATTGAATACATTTGCAAAATGTATTAGAATTATTTTATCTATTATTGCTAATTAACTATAACTGAAGACCCTAATTTGTGGTCATTATCTCGGCGGACATTCAAAGTCTTAAAGAACTTAAAGAATAGCTTTAGTTTTCTTAGAATTGTATTTATATCTTTTGAGTCTAAATGTAGAATAATTGGTAGGCCACGTTATTTCTGAGAGCTGAAACTGAAACAGCCCACCTAAGAGCCGTTTTAATTAGTTAGATCAATAATGATATTCTGGATAGAAGAAGGGCAACAGATGTTTTACGGTTCATCTCACTCAGTCTATTGATTGTATACTAGTTGGTGAATGGATCAAAGGCTTTGAACGCATTTCCCTGACAACCGCACTGAAAAAAGTAACTTCTTTCAAAAGTCTTTAGCCAGAATAAGCCTACAAAAAATAATGAATCTCAATTCAAGGGCAAAAACTGATCCAAATATTTCTACAATCGCTTACAATAAACGGTAATTTAGGCATATCTAAGGTTAAACGAACGTCTACTAAAGATACACAGACACACACCCTATCATTAGCTAAAAATAAATGGTACGGCAGACCGCACAGACTTTCTCTCTCTTTCTATAAACTCGTAAGATTTCTGAACGGAATAATGTACATTGCATCATCACCACTCCACATAAGAACACGCATAAAATAATATACAATGATATAGAATCAATGAAAAAAGAGGCGCATCTTTGTCCACCTAAGAGCATTTCAAACAGTTTAATGTCTTCCACAAGGGTCAACATTTCGTATTAAAATTTCGATTTCTGGTTAAAATTTTAACATTTTATATGGTGTTGCAGATCTTCAAGTCATCGCATTGATATTTAATTATTCATTTATACATTTTGACCAATAAAAAATGTAAATATTGTCTATTGAGTCTAAAATGGAGATAGATCATTGCTATGCAAACATTTCTCCTAAGAGATTTAAGGAAAAATAACATACT
>CABFWO010000550.1:156145-169578 GCA_902155825.1 Timema genevievae
TTTTTCTCTTTTTTCCCTTCAGTAAACTACCCTTAATTTTAGGGGTAGATATCCAATTCCAAAAACCCCTCGGGGCAACCCTATGAAAACCCTAGATATCAAGTTTCAGCTCAATCGGTAAAATAGTTTAGGCTCTAGTTGGAGGTACAGACAGACAGACAGACGGAAATTCAAAAACCACTTTTTCGGATTCAGGAAGTCATGAAACGTCAAAATTCATCAAAATCTCGAGTTCGAATTTTTTGACGATCACCATACTTTCTCTACCTGTAAGATAGAGATAAAGTAAAAAGAGAAGAGCTTGACACATAGCCAAGTAAAAAAAAAAAACACGAGTTTATGGTTCAATTAGGAAAATGCTATCGCAATTGTCTACACCCCTTGTCTACAAACAATCTTATAAATGGGGTCCTCAAAAATCCCTCACATTCTAAAATCTAGATGATGAATATTATTTCTACTAGCTAGAAAACCACAGTAGGCGTGAAAAACCAACCAATTTTTTGTGGATCTTTATATCTCGACATATAGTCAGATGGAAAAGTTAGCTGAGATTCATGTATTTAGTGGGGAATATGACGTCAGCCAATCATATACTAGTAGACTGGTTGACTCTATCTACGGGCGTGAATGCAGAGCCAAGACTGCAACTCGTGGACCCATTAGAATTTGTCGTGTCTTGGGATGGAAACAGTTTCTGTGTTAAAATTGCATATACAAACTTGTTTTTAATCTAAATAATACACTTATTTTATGACATTACATAGAAATATCTATATCACTTTATAATAAAATAGATATTTGATTCAAATAACCTTTATCTGATTCAAAAAGAACCTCTTTTTTCTAATACGTCAGTTACACTTCCTGGTAGATTTTGTAAAATATTAATTTAATATGTGATTTTTTTTAAAGTTAAAATGTGACTAAATATAATTCATAAGATATTGTCCAAATGATAAATATCAATAATTTTTTTGTTTGCAATTATATTAAAGGTTAAAACTGTTTTGTTTCAATTCAGTTGTAATATGTCCTTCAGATCCGGCCTTACTCTGTAGACTCAGTTCTTAAAATTCAAACCCCCTAGTTGTAGTATGATATTTTGTAAAATTGTAGATCACAGTTTTAGTTGTTTAGTACAGCTGATCATTTATATCACCTATTACTAGAATGGTTAGGCTGACTAGACTCATAGTGATGGAGAAACAAGTTTTGTATATATTGTTTCAGGAAATAATAGTATGTGTGTACCAAACAGGTCAAAATACCCTGAGATGTAATTTTTTTTACAGAATTGTTTGTTACACTACAAACTATTTTTATAATCTGGGTTGATTTTTATATATTTTTATATATTGTAGTTGAAGCATATACTTTTGATTGAATATAAGAATATGTCATATCTTAAGCTACAATTAATAACTTTTTATGATTTTTAGAGAATTTTGGCTCCTTTGTAAAGGTAAATATGGGTCGATAAATGTTGGTATAGCTAATTTGGTTTTCAATAATTGATCTGCACATATTTAGAAATCCATATACATTCTATTTCGAGAAATGTTATTCTTGATAGTTGATTTAGATCGTACGGGGCTTGACTGGTTAGAGCGTTACACAATAAATACAAATGTGTGTCCATTTTCAGGTTACCTCCAATAGCCATGAACAGATTAGGTGTGTGCTATACTGAGAGGCCCAAACCCGATTCTTAACTTATTGGTAAATGGATCGTTTCGCTAAAACATTGCGTGTTATATATTTATTTTGGGCAAAAACTTATGCGTTTTCTTAAAATTTACAATCTTTATGTTAAATTATATAGGTGAGAACATACTTGAAACCAGTGGCGTTTGGTGGGATCAGGAATTGGGCAAGCAGCCTTGAATTATTTTTGTTTGCATTAAATTCTTGGGAGCATAATTTAAGTCAAAAATAACTATAAATCATGAACTAATTTTAAAATGACCATTTTGGAAGTAGAGAAAAAAAATTTCATAAAAATAAATTAATTTAAGTCTATGGATTAAGACTTACTATAAAAATTACCGAAAGTAAGTTGCGGAAGATCAGATGTTGGTCCACCAGTTTTAACAATCTCACTTTTAAAAGCAAAGTCTTTAAAAGTTGAAAAAGATTTCACTAATAATTTACTAACTACACATTCCTCGTTACCCACACACATATTGAAAATATAAATTTATATTAAATTAAAATAAATAATATAATAAATAAAATATAAATACTAACACCTTAATAAAACAAATGGTGACCTGTACGAGACCCGCCAGTAAACACAACTAAAATATAATTGACCCTGCGCATGCTCCAACATTGACAATGGGTACTAGGTGGATATTTACAATAATTCGTTCATTCCGCGGTAGCAAGAGGCAGTTTAAACTTTGATTTTATTCTACCTCTACTGATTGTATAGGGAACATATAAGACGTACATGCGCCCTACTTTCAACCCTCATGCCATTTGAAGGCCATAGAGGAACGGTCGAGATTGCTTTTAGTAAGTTATCTCGCTATCAGGAACAACTCCACAGACACACTTGAAAAATAAAAAAGCTTAAATAAAGAGGCTGTCAAAATATAATATTATGTTTGGGATTTTAAAAATATTTAAGTTATTTTAATTTATTTAATAGAATATTAATTATTTCGCTGAAAGTAGGCAAGCAGTGCTTTCAATGCTTACATGGACCGACCATCACTAATTGAAACTCTCCAGAAGTAGAGCATATAAAAAAATAGTCACCAATCAAAGCACTCAATATTTAGAAGGACCTCAGCTATAATATTTATATATGGTTTCAAACAAAATCTTTTATAGGTGAAAGTGAATAGAAAATAAAAGGGAATACTTAAGTTTTTGTGTTTTACCCTTGATCTTTGTTTTCAAAATATAGGTGTTAAGAATTTAAGTTTGTGATTAAGTGGTTTTAAGGACTGAGCTAGACGCTACTACTTCAAACGAACTGGGTGATAGAGTAGATAGTGGGGGAAGTCAGTGTACAATTAGCCACAACTTCACTAGTACTTATTAGTACTTATTATTCTATCAAAGGCTCTGCTTCAATTCTTGCAACCGATATTCTCAACACCATTTTTTAAAGTATGAATACATACTGATAGTTATTTGTGTTGAAAATACAACCAATGGTGTAATTCCTACACAAAATATATTAAAACATTGTTTTTATTGCACACCCTTAACTGTACGTTGCACCATAGCTGGGTGTGATCTATCCTCACTCGGTACATTCTTGATTGTGTGCATCAGTAAACCAACAGATACTTTATATAATATGAATGAACAGATTTTGTTTTAAATGTTTATAAATTTAAATTAATTTTAGCTTAAGTTTTATCTAAAAAAATTATAATAAGTTTTCCTTATGAAGTTATCTCTTTCTCTGTATGTGCACACGTGAACATACCGGTCACAAATCACCCCCAATCGATCCCCATCTTTTGGTAATTATAAATCTATTGAAACTCATATCTTAAATTCCGGTAGTTTACTTTTAAAATAAAAATGAAATATTTAAAAAATAGACTAAAACTATATTTATTTTTTATCTTATAAACAATCTATTTGTGGGTCTACATACAAATATTAAATTGACATTTTATGTAAGACAAAAAATTTAAATAATTTTAAAACTTTTTTTGTATTGATTTGAACACAGCAAAAATTCATTTCTTGTCAAGCTAGAAATTTTGTTTAATGAATATTAATGTCAATTTAGCTTTACTTTTTTTTGGTAAAGAAAGGTTCCTCAATATATAAAAAGTTGTCAATCATATTAAAAAAAAAAGTCCATTCCTCGTCAAGCTATAAATTCTACATAAAACTAGTTTGAAAACTAAATAGAGCTTCAAATAATGTTGTAAACATGATAAATACGCAAGAAAATGTGTATGTACTATGGTTTTTCAAAGTATATTGTGAGCTAGACGTTACGTAAGAATAGAGCCAAAAACTATATCAAACTTATATCCATTATTTTGAAATAGGATTGCGTCAATGAGATTCGCAATAAGTGTAAAGTCTAAATTGTTCATATTTTCCTAAATTATTATCAATATTAAAATTGTAAACGTCCTCGGAAAAGTCTTGTATGGTCGCAATCACACGTTGCTATTCACCAATATTGTCGGCTTGTAAAACAAACAGCCCGCACCCTCTTGACTAAGACAGCAAAGGAAAGACAAAGTTGGGGCCCCGATTGGAATCTCGAGAGCCCTTCTAATGGTTGAACATGGTATGAAATCTTGGACTAGTCACGCCTCGTCATTAAACCTCCACGGTTCATCATTATCTGCATCTTCCCCTCACTGTTCCCAGAGAGAAGACAACTTCCTTCTCGTGAGAGAATTCATTACATTTACCATTTCCGTATTAATGGAGCCAGAACCTTCGCTCGATGTCTCACTCCAAGGATTGTAAGTGAACTTTGACTTGAAACAGAGCTAAGACCAATCTGTGCCATTTAATTTAATTTGAGTAAACCTTGGTTCGCAGGTTTTATCCGGGCAGGCTTAGAATCTCTAATACAGCCTTTTTAAAATCACAAAGGCTTCCTTTTATAAGAGCAATTAGGGTTTCTATAACTACTATTTTAACTTTACCAAATTCTTTTTTCTCATTGATGCATACCTATCTACTATAACAATCCACCTTTTGAAGAGACTATTAAATACAGCAAGTAGTTAAATAATGACCATATTGTGCCTTCTTTATTTCAGATTAAAGCTTCCTTTGAGATTTGGGACTTGCAATGGCATCACAAGTCTTGTTTTATATGCAAAAGATTAAGGGATGTTTTCAGGATCTTAAAGGAGATTACGTCTACAAGGTGAAACCAGCGGTTCAACTCTAATATGGCTGGTAACTGCCTTCAGCAGCGATGAAACGTTGAAACTGTTGTCTCAAAATATTTAATTTATGGCTTACTGTTTCAATATATGACTTGCCCCAAATTAAAAGATATCAACAGGTTTATATAAAATAAATAATCTTTCCTTTTAAGTAGAGTAAAAAAAAGGTTTTTACAGAGTTAATGTAAGACTACCTCATTTTTAAATTACGTCTGCCACAAATTGCCGCAGTTCTGTGGTCATGGTGGAGCGTGTAGAAACTACATACAGCATTCCCTAAACAAATGTAGTTACTTGTTATGGTAACAACAGAACATTACCTTATATTGGAGGAATTGTTTTAAAAGTGTTTATACTTTCGAGTTGACATTCATATATTAAATATTTTACCATGGGAATTTTTAGGTGGTGTCATTATTCTAAAAAGTGAATTATTAAACATATTTTAGAAATAATTATTTTAAAAAAGGGGAACGTAGTTGTGTATCTAATGTATAAAAATAATCAAAATTTATTATTATAGAGTCTTTATTGAAAAACCATATAGCCTATTTTTACTTTAGGAAATTCAAGTTCGTGTTGAATTTAAGACAGAGATCATTTTGTGTATTTTTAAAATTTGACATGTTGGAGGACCATCGATGAAGAAGGCATAAAACTTGAAAGTCATTGGACAAACAAAAGTGTGGCAAAGAATGGACTTGAATGGCGAAGCTTTGTTGCGACCCTATGCTCCACGTAAAGATTTGAAGGAATATACATTACATATCATTATTTACTAGCCACAGATCCTTAATTTTAGTCATGCACACCAGATATACATTTTATTTTTTATAAGATATTTTTAACTGAAGTAAACATAATTAAGGCTGCATTGTATCTATACAAATTCTTGACGCTGTAGACTATCTAATATATCCTATATAAAATCAATAAAGTAATCAAAAACATTATTTTTTAAAATGTTTCTATAACAAAATAATATCAAAGTCACAAAAGTGTAATGTTATTTCTCGCCTACTCCTTAAAGGGCTTGACTACCCGGTCCCATGGCATAGTGGTCTGTGCACCTGGCTACGAACCTTGGGGTCACGGGTACGATTCCCGGCTAAAATCTTGGGTATTCTTCTTTTAAGAGGAATTATCCCGATAGTCACCAGGGGATGGTAAATCAGGTTTAAGTTAGGTTTTATGCCTGGATCACGAACAACTTAACGTTAACTTAACGCATGTGTGATCACGATTCACGTAACTTAACGTAACAACTCGAGCCAAACATCTTAATTCTCGATTATGATCTGTGATTTGTACTATTTACACAGTGATAATCTGTGAGTATTTACAGTTTTCAATCGATATAATAAATATATATTACAAAATTTTTTTGATAAATTTAGCTTTCCTATTTTAGTTTAATTATTTTGTTTCAATGTCTGATTACTAGAACTTACGCTAAAGAGTAAACATTGGTCATAAAACCAACAAATGAATGACTAAATAGCCCTGTTGACGTCACTCGCATAATGATTGGCTGGCTAGATCACGTGATACCCTTCAAGTAACGTTCACTTAAAGTAAAAGACCTCCCAGGACATCTCTTACGTTAAGTTAACTGCATCGTGATCGCTTCCATTTAAACACACGAGGAGGTCATTTACGTTAAGTTACGTTAAGTTAACTTTAAGTTAACGTTAAGTTGATCGTGATCCCAACATAAGATTCCCATTGGATCCAAATCTCTATAATCACTATCATTCCATCATATCATTGCACTAGAGTCTCTAACATTGACCCGGGAGGTTGGGACTTATTATCATATTAGGGTATCTTGCAATATAAGTAGTTAGAAGATAGTTTCATTTTATCTTCAGACTAATACCTTAACAAACGTCATACATTCCTTATAAGACAAAATAAGTAATATCCCTTGAGTAGAAAACCCAACTTAATTAAAATAGTTTAACCTTCTATGTGATATATCTTACAACATAGCTCGTATACTTACTTTAGTTTAGCAATTTATTAGGCAGGTGTGAGATCAAAATTTATGGAATATTAATGTTTTAAATTTGTGAGCATTAAATGGCAAGTGTATTGATTTGGAAATAAGAGGCTAAACCATAAAAAAACAACGATTGCTAGATTATCTTAAAATAACCAGAGTAACATAATGAAAATACCTACACTGGCCCTAAAATAAAATATGTCATAAATAACATTATGAAATATTTATTATTGCAACTTATAATAACTATTAAGAGATATGTTATCACAAGTAACATGGTTAGAACTTCCTCTGGTGCTCACGCGGACAAAGGCGTCAATCAGATCAAGTCCCGTTTGAGGAGGTTGGGGTTGGATTCCAAACCGTGTTTTCTAAAGGGCTTTTTTTACCTAAATAATTTCATGTAACTGTGGGTTATACGCACTTAAGCTAATGTGCAATGGTAGGGTGATTGTGAGATGAAATGTAGGACCTACAGTTTAACGTGGGATCCGAACCACGTTGGAGGCCTGGCATTCGTCACATTCATAAGATGTGATTAATACACATCTTGTCAGAGGTGAAGGAAGGGTTTGGCAATCAGATAAATATGTGCCGGGACCGAGGATTGAACCCTGGACCCTCAGCACAGAAGTCTGACACCTTACCCCTAGACCACCAGGTCACCTACATGATATCAAAGTATCACTTTAAGCCAACATGTTTGAAATTCACGCTTGAATTATATTTACTTGTTAAAATATTCCATTATAAGACGCTAGAAATGATTTTATATATTTAAACGTGTTTTAACAGGCCGAAAATCTACCAATAGTATTTGCTGGTGAGGGATGAATTAGGTAATAGATAAAGAGCTAGTTAAATATAAAGCCGTTTTCATCTCTAAGTCGGTTGGACCTGACCAGTCCTTTGATTTTCCTTCTCCCTCTAGGCGACTGATCGTGTGTTTTCCAACAAATATTTCTGCTCTTAATTATTACGATACATCATTTTAAATAAAACTACGTTATACTTAAAACATTGTTTGCTGCTAATACTCATATAATATTATTCCAGTAATAATTGTAAGTTTACTATACAAATAATACCAGTAGCTTAATACTAGATGGCTCATTCACTCTCACTTTGAAGAAATGTTTCCTAGAATGTCGATATTAATAAACTAATCTTATGAGACACGCCAAAGTACATTTAATATGAAGGTACATATAATATGAAGGTTATCAAAGAAAGAAAAGTAAATGTTAATTAAATCATCATACAAATTTAATGTATACATATATATACATAGTAAACCTTTTTAAAAGCTAGAATTCTGGGACATCTTCGAATTTCAAATTCGTGGATGACAAATACAAATTCATTTTAGAACATGATACTTTGAGTGGTTTTATACCATTATAAATTTTTTATCAACCACCTATGTGGTCAAGTGGCCAGAGGTCTTAGGTTCGATCCCCTGTGCTTCCAGAGCTTTCTGTGAAGCAGTGGGTCTGTAGTGGGCTTCATGGGGACAATTTAGGAACTATTTTAATAAATAAGTAGCTGTCCTGGTCTAGAAAAGTGAAATTAATGGCCGTAGGATTTGTTGTGCTGACCACATGACACCCTTTATCCACATATGTTGGCACTATATTCGCCAACACACGGTAGCCGTTCAGTCAGTAGAGCCTGCTTGTGAGCTGATGCCCTGGAGTATATTTTAAATAATATTTAATCTATATTTATCACATTCGTTATACCCTAGTATTTCTAAACAAACTTTAAAGATGGTTATACAAGAGTCCTGGACATGCAATCAACTCTACCTGTTGTAGCAACACCAAACACTAATCACCCAACTAATAGTCCAAACTGCTTTCTTGGTAACTGAATCAACAAACTAGCTTCAGGCTATATTATAACTAACACTATATTAGGCTCTTCTAACCACTCAACTAAGGTGATGGGAACCTTACCAATAATATTTTGGTCAATGGATTGCCTTCATTTTTTGTAGAATCTTTTATCAAAAGTTCAGAAACCACCAACAATTTCTTAAAATCTTTGACATTTAAAACATTTTGTGTCAGCCCCCATCAATGGGAAAACAGGCTAAATGTCAGGTTTATTTAGTCTGGTTTGCTGGTGATGGCTATATCGGGGTTTGAAACACGACCGAATGTTATGAGACCAGCTTTTCCTGAATGGTTTCCCAATCTCTCTACACAGAAAGACGAGTACATTTCCTTTCAATTCTACTCTTACCTTCCTGATTCCTACACCATTAGTGTAATTAAAATCAGTGGCGTATACTCCGAGTATGCTAGTCCTGCGCCGCATACCCATAATGCTATGGACTAGTTTTTTTTAAATTTAATGCTCTCTGTGCGAACTGTGTAAATACTAATGTTTAAATTGTTAATAAATATATATGTAATTAATTAATAATTTTAAAACTAATATTGGTTCATATTCCAAGAATACTGTATTTTAAGTAATTATTCTTCCAAAAGGCTCTACTTAACAAAATAGTAAACCCAGGGCTTGCTGCTTGAAAACCGCAAGGCATGGTAGGGAGGCTCTAATGACCTTGACCAATATCTAGGGGGTTGTAACACATTCCTTTCTATTCGCCCACCAATAGATTTCGGGTTTTTACACCCCAGGTCATGCTGTTCATGTGAAGCAAGCAAAGCATTGTGCCACCTATTGAAAAAAGATTCAAGATCACAATATTTATTTATTAAGCTAATTTGGTATAGTTTAAGTAAAATTACATAAAATATATATATAAAATTTTTGTAAAATAATTGTTAGTATACGTAACAAGCTTTAAATTATACTCTGATTAAATACATTGAGTTATATTTAGGCATTCTAGTCACTTGGATTATCATGTATTTGGCAAATGCATTTAACCACTCTTTCAAATTTAGGCATTTCAGCACTGGTAGTAAGGGGACCGGTGGGAGGGGTGACGAGGCTACTTTAACAGTAGTTGACGGTAATTATTGTTTTTCTTTAATAGAAAGGATTCGTGGAGTTTTAAAAGTGTTCTTTTAGTTTTCGTTTTACATTAACGACTTATTAGTCATTGTCATTAGTCATTAGAATCCCAAAAGTCAGGAGAGTGATTTTACCATTTCAAGATGATTTAGAAGGAAAAGGTAAATTAAAATATATTTTCATATAATTTACTTAATCAGTGGCGCACCCAGCCATTACTTTGGGAGAGGCATTTAATCAAGAGTGTAGCAAAAATGAAATTTTGATAAAAAAAAGAATGAGTTTGGGGCTGCACAGCCTCCTAAGCCCTGAAGGCCGAGAATATTTATGAAAATTAAATGCTTTTTTAAATTATTTAGAGTAGTTTTATAGTAATTAAGAGATTTAAATAATGCAAATGGTATCCAAGCTATTATTTATATGTTTTTTCAATTGTTAATTTTGTGTGTAACAGTAAACCTTTTGAATATTAGGTTTAAGCCTGAAGCCTGGTATTAAAATAGAGCCTATACATTCGACACATCTTCAATGCTAAATATTTTAGTTATACTTAATATTATTTAAATTTCTATTAACATTATTTGTGGTGTTGGGGAAAGAGGGGGGTCAAATACCCTGTTTGCCCCTCTCCCCCTTGGGTGCACCACTGCTTACAGCAAAAGATATGTGTAAATTTCTTGTCAATAAACCAATGATGTAGCGATAGAGTATTAATGGTCCGAGATAATCTCCCCATGTTGTCAGAGTTTACGTATCTAAACAGCTTCTGTAGTATAAATTATCAAGTTGGGAGACTCGTTTGTTTCCAAGCAGCATTGTGTGAGATAAGTTAGGCTTTAAGAAATAGTTTTAATTGCAAATGTGAGTTGGACAATCCACCTGATTCTCTCTCACCAAGATCTGATGAACGCTTGATCCATGTACCACTTCATTTTATTCTTTCTATGATTTCTTGCTTTGAGAATTGCTAACGTTGTGCTTTTAATTACACTAGGCTAATTGAATAGGATCTGTTTCTCTTATGCATTCAGAAATGTACCCATACTTAGCCCCGACATTAATATTTACTTAAATTTCTAACCATGTAGATATCATTACAACTTGAGGACAGCGTTTGTGGTATAGTGGTCAGAGGTTCTGACTACGCACCCAGAGGCCCCGGGTTTGATTCCCAGCGCGTCCAGATTTTCTGAGAAATCTTTCCAGATTATCTGAGAAGCAGAACCACTTTTTTATAGGCACACATCTTCAAATATTTCCCTGGATTTAATCCCTTGACATTTTTGGACAACGGTGGTTGAGGGTCCTCGGCCCCCAAATCTCCCCTGCAACTTTTAGAGTACAGCATACCTATTAATTTTTCTCAGAATACGCCACAGATTAAAATACATATAGCTTGGCGAGGTAGTAATTTAAGACTTAAAAACGACCCCTTTAAACAAATTGACTATAATCTTGTAGGGGGTCATTTTTATTGGTATTTGTGATCAACTTCTTACGACTCGTGTGGGCGATCAGAATATTTACAATAATGAGGGGTGAAATAAGGAAGGTAGAACTTAAAGTATATATTAAATATTCGGTCAAGTGTGTTGAGGTAAGATGAAAAACAATTTATATCCTACGAAAATCTTATCCTTAGCCTCTCTGTAACTGGAAATCCAGACAAGATGAGATTGATGCCTTTGCTCTTGTGATCTCCTTCACTGGTTGTTCAAGTACACTCTTAATGTATTGAATTAAAGCATATTTGCAATAGTAGAAAAATGTATGGGTATTTTTCAAGCTCTTTAGACAAGCTTAGTGTATTATAACGTGGACTTTCACTAAAGTTAATCAAAATCCTTACTAACTCAAATATTTTAGCACTAATTAGAAACTAATACATTTATAACCGACAAGAAATTAAATACAACATGATCTCTAAAAGGGGATATAATTATAACAAACAGGTTAGTGATCTAGCCTAGAGCATAAGGTAAATATTATTAACAATTAAAATTATTAGTGTACGTTGGATTATTTAAAACTCTACTAAATACAATAGTGTTACGTTCTCTCTATTTATCCTGTATTGTACTTTGCGTTATTCCACTATGATGCAACTTATAAGGTAGCGTCATATTGTAACTCATCAAGGAACGACTGATATCTTTCAGGGTAACCGGAATATACATAATACACACTATTATAAGAATAATTATGCATACTTTTGTTTTAAGTGCATTTTGAGTAAACGTCCCTTATAATTTCAAGATTTAATGTAATGTGTGAGTGTTTATAGTTTCCAGCGAATCAAACGTCTTGACCCTAAGTTTTATGAGTATTTCGTGTCCATTCTAACATAACAGTATTAATTAGAAACTAACTATATCCCGTTTCATGTCTCATTATGTTTATTTGATGACCGCGGTGGTGGAAGGCGTTGAATGTGGCAATTTCCCAGAATTCCACCGACTGGGTGGTTTAATACTGGACTCCAGGTTTTAATTTGTGGGTACTGTTTTTTTTCAAGGTGATCCTCTATTTCGGCCAAATAAGAAGGGGAATGTTCTATAACATACTAATTATATGTGACTCTTGAGGCGTAGCTGAAGAGAAATGTCAGACAATTTGCAGAATGTCAGTAGGATAAATGACTGCTAAACGATCCGTGGCATCAATTAAAGGTGGAAGTTAGGGTTAATCATTAGAGTTCATTAGCGAGCACGTCCATGCATGTACTGTTATTATTTACCGGGTTTATATTAAAGAACCCTGAAATGTAATGTGTTCTTACAAAATATCAGTGTCAGTGAAATAGTAAAAGGTTTTAATAAAGTTCTTTGTTAATCGTGTTCAAAAATAAATTATGCCTTTTAAATTAATGGCCAGGAATGATTATTACAAAGACCCTGCAGTCAGTTTAATATTTTCTGGTTTGACAGGAACAAGAAGTTTGGGGTTAGAATCCCGGTTGGGTATATTTAGATAGTTTTTTCATAAATAGTTTTCCTTTCTCCTTTTATGTAAATGTGGGTACACTCACTATTAATTATAACTTCTTAAACCTTAAAAGGAAAATGATAAGCAGTGTAAATGTAAAAAAGGTACAATTATTTGATATCTACTATACCTGCCTGCAGGCCTGCAGAAGACGGGAATATCGGGAGATCCCGGTCAGTTCTACTAAGGGTGGTTATTCCTAAATACTTTTTCACTCTTCTTCCACATAATTATGGATAGATTACCTCTAAAATGCTACCTTACCCATCTCTACCCCATTAGAGTAATTATCATTTATACGTACACAATAAAAAGTTAGTAAGACGCGGTGGTTATAAAAAAACCTACTAAAGTTGTTGTTTTTGTTTGCCCATTAATATATATACATATACATATGTATGTATATATATGATTTAGAGCTTGATTTTAAACTTTAAATAAATGTCCTCTTAAATATTTTTCATTTATGTCATTTAATTGATGTTTTTAACTTTTTGAACAGCCTGATTATATCACCACACGACTTAAAAATTCAATTAAATATAGAACAGACCCAACATCCA
>CABFWO010000550.1:169584-205915 GCA_902155825.1 Timema genevievae
CCCCCGCGCCATTAATTCATAATCGTGATAGAGGAAACACATATTTCACCAATGATAAACGGTTCGGCCATGCCAGGAATCGAACCTGGGATCCTAAGTTCAGTATGCATACATACATACAACATACCGACTTATCTAAGGTGTAGGACACCTAGATCTTGATAATATGAATAAATGTTAGTTGAAAGAAGTCAATAAATGATATTTTATAATTTTGATCGATATTAAATTAACATAAAACACTCGGACAAATTATCTACCTCAAAACATGTCAATTAATGCTGAGCCTCACGATGGATCACGGTTGAGTCTTATCTTGATTAAGATTGGCCTGGCAATTCAGGGATTGTGCTACTTCACCTGACCTGGTCATACAGGGACTGCGCTACATCACCTGACCTGGCCATACAGGGACTGCGCTACATCACCTGACCTGGACATACAGGGACTGTGCTACATGACCTGACCTGGTCATACATGGACTGTGCTACATGACCTGACCTGGTCATACATGGACTGTGCTACATGACCTGACCTGGTCATACATGGACTATGCTACATCACCTGACCTGGCTATGCAGGGGCTGTGCTACATATCTCGACCTGGTCATACAGGGACTGTGCTACATCACTCGACCTGGTCATACAGGGACTGTGTTACATCACCTGACCTGTTCATACAGGGACTGCGCTACATCACCTGACCTGGTCATACAGGGGCTGTGCTACATATCTCGACCTGGTCATACAGGGACTGTGCTACATCACCTGACCTGGCCATACAGGGGCTGTGCTACATGACCTGACCTGGTCATACAGGGACTGTGCTACATCACTCGACCTGGTCATACAGGGACTGTGCTACATCACTTGATTAGAAGGGCTATATTTATATGAGGTGTACCTAGATTCGCGTGGAGGGAGAGGGTAAAACAACTTTTGGATAACCCGCCCTCAGTACACCCGACACAAATTCTAACCTCAATTTCCCCGTCATCGGGGACAACGCGGCCACCAAATGTGTTCATTTTATTCTTCATTAACACCATTTTAAATTACTTAGTTGCTTTTAATACGCTTTTCATTCATCTTTACAAATAAAGAAATATCAGTGATTAAAATACTGCTACGTATTAATAAATATTTAACATTGGCATCTGCAAGAGCACAATTGACGTACCGTCGGACTAGATTTCAATATCAACTAGATAAGCCTTTAAACAGGAGTATATCTTAAGCTTTGTGAATTTTACGTTTCCTCTTCAGACGTATAATATGCTTGATTTTCAAACTTCACTTCACCGTCTTATTCCAATATAGTAATGCTTGTTTTACTGATTGATTTTACTGTCAGAAAGATATGTCTATTCATTTTATATATATATATACATTCTGTAAAGTAATTATAAGTTGGTGTTTATCCCAAATGGGTAGTAGGATGCGGTAAAAAATTAAATATATTATAACTTACTTGTCTTGCATATAGTTAATTCCATCATTTTTATAGCACCGCGTCTTACTGTCTGTTCAAGCTATACGCTAATATCTTAGGGATGGTGAAGATTGTATTTAAAGAAATTATACGCGCATTTTCGTGGAGAAAAAGTGAAAAAATAGTTTAGAAAAAGCCAACCTCAGTACAGCTGACTGGAATTCGAACCTCTATCTCTCCATCTTTGTCAGTTTAGACTACTGTGAGTGTGAAGTCTTAGACCATGCGGCCATCGAAGCGAGTGTAGTATTTAGTTAAATTGTCACTATACACGTTATTTATTTCTACATTTAAATATAGCTAATGTTATATTTGTATGTACAATATAAATAAATATAATAATATATTTAAGTTTTTTGAAATAATGGTCGAAATAAAAACTAAATTAAATATTTAATTAAATTAACTTGTGTAATTAACGTTATTCTTACTGTGAAATATTTATTGAAACTTAAATCTATTTATTTAGTATTTATTCTTTAGTTTAATGACAAGAATCAACTTTGTTCGCAACATGCCGCGTGTTAGTCAAGTGTTTCCCTCGCGGTGGGTGATGGCGACATTCTAATTAACCTCAACAACTAACAACGTATTATCTCATCGTGTGAATGTGATGCTCTGTCACGTGTGCTGGTGGGACATTTTGTTGTTTGTTGTCTCTTGGTTGACTGACACGTTTGCTAGAACTGTACATTATCTTGTATGTGGGACATAGAATCACTCTTCTATTTCAATCGTCCTCATGTAGGCGTGTGCCTCGTATTGACAAAGGGAAGATT
Organism: Timema genevievae; assembly: GCA_902155825.1. NCBI lineage: Eukaryota > Metazoa > Arthropoda > Insecta > Phasmatodea > Timematidae > Timema > Timema genevievae. The sequence continues at coordinate 171,856 of CABFWO010000550.1, forward strand.
TGTCAGCAACAATTCATCGACTTAAAACGCCCATATTTCTATAGCACGCACCTACATAATTATTTATTGTTATTATTATTACTATTATTATTATCATTAATATTATAGGCAAGGCAGGGATACTCAACTGGCTTCCCTTTGGCCACATCTTGCTTGCGAGGAAATCCTTTCCATGACACTAAGTTATTAGTGAAAGTAGGACCAAGATGGTTTAAATTATCAATAAAATGAGGATAGTAAAAAGACTTGGTCAAACTCCAGTTATCCCACATTAATAATATATGTTCCCAATAAATCACATATTTATATTATTACCAAGGTAATAATTATGTCAATTGTCTCCTGATATAGTCTAACGCCGCGCCCCAAGTTATATTCGATTAATGGCGCTGCGCTTTGAGTCAGGGTGAAATAACCTTTTTACCTTGGACGGCTTGCAAGATCTTCGTTCAAGGTGGGAAGGTATACAACATGGAAGGAAGCCGTTTGGTTTTTGGATGATTCTAGATCTTCTAGAATGTTCGCAGGCTTTTCCTTTGGTTGCAGATTAAACCCGTAAAAGTAGGCTGCAAAAATAAATAAATCGATATACTCATGATACCGGCTTGGTATTGAACCTGAGAGCACTTGTTTGGTGCGCTGACCAATATAGCAAAGGGCTGGTTAGTAAATTAATGTTTATACATATACACAAATGTAAAACATACTTTTTATTGGAATTTGTTAGCCGTAGCCAATTTTGTTATTAATTTTCTGTTGTTTAAATATTACAACCCTACATTTTTTAGTTATTTGTTTGCCTAATACGCATACTCGCCATTTTCCTATTACCGCTATGCGCTGAAGATATTATGCAGAGGAAGTCTGTCATAGATATGAAGAAGTTTGGTTGGAATCAGTACAAACAAAAAAACGTAACAAATTTATATAAATGGTCCCAAGCATAGGCACCAACTTGTAAAAAAAAGGGACATGGGGGTGGTATGGCATTTGCAAATTTTCAAGCGCCGTATTTAAAAAAATGTCTAAAATTAAGGTGCAATTTGTTAGTCTCAATGTATGTTTAGTACAATAATATTAAAATAAATTTCATAAAAGAAAACACGCATGCACAACACAAAAATAATACATACTATATGAGTACTGCCACTAACCAAACTTCGACCGCCGAGGACGGGGAGATCGAGGTTCGAATCTCGGTCGGGTGAACTGGGGGTGGTTTTTCCTAAATGGTTTTCCACTCTCACCTCCACTCAAATGCGGGTTCACTTCCTCTAACTTCAACCCTCCCAATTCCTAATCTATTAGAGTAATTAGTACTTAAGCGTATAACCCGAACGGGTATTAAGACGCGGTGCTAAATATTATATTTACTAACCAAACTATAGTGGACACATGCTGCCGGTTCACGAGTGGCGAGTGCTACCAACTTAATCACGCTTGTTTATATATCAGATGGCAGCACCTGCCGTTTGCTACGCTATAAAACACTGTTCGCAGCGCAACCCTATATCCAAGATAGAGCTAGCGCCATCACATTAAGGTTTTAAAATGGCTGAAATATTGGGGGTGCTGAGCTTTCCTGAAAATAGCACCCAATCAGTTGACACCTATGGTCCCAAGAACGGGACGAGGTAGAAAGATACGGCAGAGACACTTTCTGACTCCATTGAAGGAAAATTGTCCTACTGTCTTTCGATCTCTAATGACAAAAAGATAGTAAAAGTGACGTAGAATGATCACATCGCTGTGAGTTGTTTTTAACGTCTCATTGAAATGGATGGCAGGGGTGCCACTCACTGGATCAGATGATCATAAAACTTTCATATTCGGTGTATATTTATTTAAAGAGTGGAATATTTAATTAATGTATAAAATGTATTAAATATCACTTTGAATTTAACATTTTGAGAGTTTTAAAAAAGCTACAAATCTGATCAAAAATGTGTTTTGAAATTTATTTTTACAATCAATATTGTTTGATTTTCTTCTAATATTTTAAAACTGTGATAAAATGTTATCACAATAATGTTAGTAAACTAGAATCACAGTGGTGTATCTCTTCAGAAATATTCACGAGCAGGACTGTACGCAATATTTTTATAAGGGAGGCGTTAATAGTATATTTTTTATGATTTGTTATAATTAACTGGTTATCAATACAATAACCTAATATGTGATATAGTTATGATGACACATAAAATACTATTTTGATGTTTACTAAAGTAATAAAAAATTGTTTAAATATTTGTATTTTATAGGGACGATAAAAAATGCAAGCACAAACAAATCCCACAATCATATCATATTAAAGGAACACCAGACGTTTTCTGACAATTTAAACTAAAGAGTTTCAGGAAAATTATGGTTTCAAATTATATTTTAGTTTTACAATTGCCAATTTTGATTAGATCTCGTAAAATAATCTACACTTTTAGTTGGACTTTTGCTGAGGTCCTGCGATAAATATTTAGAGCTGCGAGGCCATTCAATCTTTTTCCGGACATTCTCTTCCGAAGGTAAGTATTTATTCTACTCAGTGATTAAATTTAACGTTGGGCACTAGCGATAGTCACAGCTAGCACCCACAACATTGAATATACATCTGGGAATATATCAGCATTGCATACTTGGAGTGCTTGTAACACATCACACATGACTTTGTCTTCAGATGTCAATCTCTTCCTCCACATTGTGACATTTTGCTTATCTAATGACGTGATTGCAGTCTATTCTTCCTCTATATCAATATTGTGTGTATGCACAATGAGTTGTGTGTGGTCGCAAGCCGTGAGTAAAGTCACTCCATGTTGTCACGGCGGCCAAGGGAAAACAGCAGCTTACCTGCTTACAGATGCAGTCTCTCAACACGATCTATATCATGGGAACATCGTGGCGAGTATTGGTTCTCAGGAGCATTATCTCGTGAGGACTTTGATCAGGGAGGGTCGTGACTTGCATATTGCCTGCTTGCCACCGGCGGGCGGGGCGAGACTCCAATTCACAAAAGTTAGTATAATTCATTCATAAAACTACATACATATATTTTTTATATCAAAGAAAGATTTCACGTTAACTTCTGTACACAGGATTATTTCAACACACGACTTAGAATGTGCACATCAGTCGCTCATACACAAATACAGTCTAAACTAGCACTATTAATTAAAAACGTATTCATGAATTTATAGTTTTTGTTAATAAAGTATATTTTTTATAAAAACTATTTAACAAATTAATATGCCAAACCACATCTAAATCTTCAATTTTTAAATTTATTTCTAACATAATTAGTGTTAAATTTGAAACAACTTTTTTTTATATAATTTAAAGTATGTAAGAAAAAATAATAGTTCTAAAATGGTTAACTAATATTGATGATTAGTTATATACAATATTAAAATAAAATACAATTTTAATACGTAAAAAATATAATGTTATTATTACTACATATACTCTTAAGGTTAAGAAATTAATGAAATCAGTACCTATCATGAAGTGTTTAGTAAATAATTTTAACACAAGTTTTATTAAGGTATTAATTTAAAGAGAAGTAATAAGTATGGTTTTTTGCTAGAGATTCATCCTTATTAGTTTGGAGAAGTGATATATAAACTAAAGTGGTAAATCAAATTAGTTTGCCCACATCAAGTACTGGGATTCGAGCCCCGATATTCTTGTTAAAAGCATCTCACAGTAATGCCAATATGAAGCTTAAGTCCACTTGGCAGTGACTTGGAAAGAAAATACCAAGAAACTTATTTAAACAAAATATAGCTAGAACTATCAAAAAATTAATTCGAAAGAACACGAAAAGAAATAAACATAATGGATTTGAATATAATTTTTTAAAAGTCTGGCATATATTTAGTGGCCAAAATCAATAACACCATTTGAAACAAGAAGTGGTGAAGCGTGTACTTTTGTAATATTAACTATATTCTTACAATGTTAATTAATATAAAAAGTCAATGATTCTTTGAAACAAAAAGATAATAAATAGTAGTAATTGTTTTACAAATAAACTAAATTAAAATAGATAAAAATTAATAAAACATTGGGGGAAATTAATTTAAAACCACACCTGACATTAGACTCAAAGTGACGTGCAACATTTTAGGAAATGGTTTATGGTGTTTGGTGGCTCAGCTGTACCTCTACAATGTGTACAGTAACTACAGTCCAGACTTATGATATACCTCTAGCGTCCATGCACTTCATTGGGTGTGGCGAAATAATCACACATGCAGAGTACAGAGTTCCCAACAGGTTTTGTATCCAGTCTAGTTTGTGGAAATACTTGGAATTATGAACTACATTTCTGTGTTTGAAAAACTTGTCTCTTTATCATTTTCAAATGTTACAACTGGTAACACTGGATAATAACACGATTTGCTACTATAAAAAACTTTTCATTTTCCTTTCAAAGAAAATAAGAAAAATATCTCTTCCCCTCGACGTGAAAACATCCATACATACCTTATGACACGCAGTTTACTTTAACCAAAACATTGTTTAAGAAGGTCCACCTGAATGTGTTCCAAAGTCATCCTTAAGTGGGCAAATTTACACAATCACAGCATTCTTAGATGACATACTCATCTGTAGCAACAGAATGTCCTGATAGGACACAGGAATTGGACTAGGAAATAGAATTTTACATAATATAGATTAAGTCAGTTAAAATAATTTTATTTAAATTGAAGTGTAGCAAACAATATACTGTATATTACATACATTTCCTAATCAGAATTTATTTTCTTTAACATAATTTGCATGTGAACAAGCTAAGTTCAAATATTAGAAGCGACAGTATTAACAACCAATATAGTTAAACATTATAGTAAGTGAGAAAAGATATTGACTCAACCTAGCAAACAGCTAATATGGAACTGACACAATAAGCTTGTCTCAAAAAGGATGATAATAGCAAAAAATGCCCATAAATTATAGAAGATATCGTTATATTAAACTTAGATAATGCACATAATAAACATAATCTATTCTCTGTGGCAATTTGGAAATAAGGACTTGAATAGACGTGTCCCAACAACTATATTATCTAATAAGTCACAATAGTCCATACATAGACTTACAAAGACCGAGAGGCAAAGATAATAATGTGCTAATTAAGAAACATCAACTAAGCCTCAGCACGTTTCAGTGCAAGTACTTAGTACTAACAATATTAGCACGACAAACAACTTCCTGACAGTTCCCTTTTGTAATAGTGATCAAAACAACTAGTAATAATGGAGACAACCATTCTCACAGAAATCAAATGGAGTTGACGCTAGTCTAAAAGCTTCTGGGACTAATTCTAGGCTATAAACTAGAGCTAGTGCACCTAGAAGTTCTGTTTAACACGATTTAAAATATAGCTTTCTCGAGAAGCGATATGAGTTTAATAACTGTAGCAACCAAGAATAGCGTTCTGAATCAATGATTTTAAAGTTAGGAATTGACATACAATGCTATTATGCAAATTTTTCTAACTACCAAGTATATGGTGAAATACTAACACGTTGAAAGTGTATAAATATAAGGAATTAACCAAATACAAGTGAAGCATAATTGATTTCCTAGAATAAATCATCCATTTAAATTAACTATTATATTTTCCAGCGAAGTTCCGGCATTGAAACAAATTAATTGGTCCACATTTACCAAAGTTACAAATAAAGACGAACGGACAATGTAGTTACAACCATGACCGTTACTTATACAACCATGCTGATATTTCTCGACCTCGTCGTCGAGACCATCGATGCTTTGTCTGGAATGACTGGAGAGTAGTGTCGTAGGTCACGAACGTTTGGTTCTACGTGTAAACAAAATACCATTCACAAAAGTTCAGATCATGGTAAGTAGATAGGCCCAATTTTCATCAGTGGTGGTTTATTGGAAAGGTATTTAGAAAATGTGAATGTATGTATAAACTCGTCTTGTGAAGGGTCCGTCACATATACGTTATATCGCAATCACATCATATTGGGGAATCGTTCACCTTATAAATTGGTCATGGGCCGAATTGAGATCCAAATAAGGAAATATGATGAAATGACCCTCTCAAAGAAACCCTTCCCCTCCTAAGAAATTAAAATATATCTGATTGGCTCCCATGAACTTACTTGGAGTTAAGTATTTCCAGGGTTAGGACCTATGTTACTCGTGCACTCAAAAACTACCACGCTACAAAATACTTTCTCCCGGTTTTATCTTAAAATATACATTTACTAAAAACTCGTGAGATTTGTGAAACGAAATAATTGGCATATACACTGTTGTAGAAACACTACAACAAAGATTATAAATAAAATAATATACATAGAATCAAATTCATTTTCTAAGACCTGAATTAAAAAGTATATACCGGGTGTTCATTTGAAAATTTCTACCAAAATATCTCTAAAACAACGCATTGCAGAAAAAAAGGTTTTAAACAAAAGTTGTTTGGTTCTGAGGGGGAAATACGGTGGTAAGGCTGGTATGACCTTGGGTAGCGTTGCTAAGGTGACGTTAAGGTCTTTCTGATTTTTTAAAATGAGACTCCCTATTTTCTTATTACATATTATTTTTGTAGATTACATTGTGCCATTTCCAAAATGGTGGTTTTAAGCTTTTTAAAGTAAAAGCTATCACGATATATGAACCTCACACGTTTCTAAATCGCAGGCACCGAGCGTGGCATTAGATTTTGTGGTATTGCACATGGCCGCATTGGTAGATTATGGCAGTGTTTTTCAAACTGTGCACCAAGCTCCGCAAGTTATCTCAGACTCATTGAGGAAATTTTATGATATTATATATTCGTTTATCCCAATACAAAATATCATCAGTAAATAGGATTGCAAATTTTTTTCAAATGTGGAATAAAATACATTTGTCAATGTGCATCCAGAACATGTTATGATGTTTTCCATTTGTTTTATACTTTTATACTTTTAAGAGCTAGCTGTCGTTATTGAATGTTCATAATATTAGTGCAAGAAATGCTATGAGGGCTCCTGCATATATTTTTTCTGGTGCAAGGACCCCTTTGGTCTAAAAGGTTTGGGAACCTCTGGCTTGGGGAGGGTGGAGAAGAGAATTGAGGGGAGAATCCCAGGCTTGCGAGCTTAAAAATAAACATTTGAATGGGCACTTATTTTTTCTCTTCACTGAATTTATTAAAACTGGTAGACAATGTTGCCAACACTGCAAACAATAATTAAATTGATTACTTTTTTAAAATAATTTAAATTAAAATTGTATTAAATTTTTATTTGATTTTAACGTTATTTACAAATTGATACATCATGTAAATTGTTCCACGCCCCTCACCCTAACACCCCCTGGCAGGGTGGTTTGCCCAAAGTTGGGAGCCACTACATTATATAAAAGGTTAAATTCACTTTTACAAATAGCGCTCATAACATTCTTTGTGACTCGTAATCACTTAATTCTCTCTCCTTTTGTTAGGATACAATGATATACTTTAAAATGGTTCCCAAACAGTGGGTCATGAGCCACTTGTTGGTGGAGAACAGACATTTTAAAAATAATTTTGCAATGCGTTAAAACGAAATTTTGATTGTATTTTTATTTTAAGAATAACATTATTAGGAAAGGTCCTGGAATGTGTATCCCTTTAAGACGACATGATGACAAAGTTCGACCAATAACTTATCGATCTGTTCTAAAACACCTGTTTAAACTAATTTTAACCAAACAAACTGGATGTAGTTCTAGTTTCTGTTAAATAAACGTATTCAACTCTTTCAACTGAAGCTTTGAAGATGCTGCTCCCATTCCCATACTCTTACATCTGTGATTATATGTTTTCGAGGTGGTAGGAATCAAAACTTAATTTCAAAATTTGGTGACCTGGTGGTCTAGGGGTAAGGAATCAGACTTCTGTGCTGAGGGTCCGGGGTTCAATCCTTGGTCCAGGCACAGATTTATCTGATTGCCAAACCCTTCCTTCACCTCTGACAAGATGTGTATTAATCACAACTTGTGAATGTGAGGAATGCCAGGCCTCTACCGTGGTTCGGATTCCACGTTAAACTGTAGGTCCTCCATTTCATCTCACAATCACCCTACCATTGCACATTCGCGTAAGTGCGTATAACCCAAACGGGTAGTAAGACGCGGTGCTAATAATAATAATAATAATAATAATAATAATAATAATAATTTCAAATTAAAATGCAAATGTCGAACGCCTTGCACCTGAAAATTTCTCACATTGTCATGGACGTCAATGACATCATCAACAGAACTGGAAACAAACACATACTTTGCACACATATCATTATGAGAAATAAATACTTTATTGTAAAATTATATTAAATATTGGATTAAAAAACAATTATATTAAATATCCTCTCTATCATGTCCATAAGTGGGCCGCAAAAGTTTGTTGTCATAAAAATTGGGTTGTAGTTCTAAAAAGGTTTGAGAAGCACTGCTCTGTTATATCACTCTAAACACAACAGCCGGGACTGCACTAGAGTTCCTCTACTTAGGGGGCGGCCAGACTGAGCGCACGCTTGAAAGATAGATCTGGTTCTATTTTTCAAGCGCGCGCGCTCGACATGGTACAGTCTAGTTTACAGGCGTTAGGCAATATTATTGTATGTTGGTTCATTGAGTTCTAGGAAAAATTCTCATTTTGACATTTTTATTACTATAGATAGGTTTAGCTCACTTGCTACTAACGGCCTAATTTAATTGGTAAGATCATAAACCATATCTATATATACATATATATATGTAAAACTGATATGTTAAAATACTTCAATATTATCAAAGTAGGCCTTTACAAATAATAATCACCATTAGCGTGGAGAGAGGATGAGAAAACCACAACAATAAATCACTAGTTAAAACCACCCTCAGTTCACTCAGCCAAGAGTCGGAGCCTCCTCGTCAACAACTAACGAGAGATATCTGATAATCACGTGCTCGTTCGCCAGTCTGGCCACCCAGTCGCTTGCGCGCTCGCTCGCACGCTTGTCAGTCTGGTTGAACCCTCCTTTATCCAACTAGCGAGCAAAAACATACATGAGGGCGATCCGACCTCTTGAGTCAGTCGATTTCGATTACCAACATCACAGAGTAGTTTATCTTTGGTAAACTGGGGCTTCCCCTGTCGCATAGGCCAGGGAACTTAGTGCTGGATCCGTTATAGAATAAGGTTTGATGCGGGACGTGTGTTTACATCATCAGTCTGTTTATAAAGTGTACATAGCAACTAAAAGACAAAAGCCAAGTTTGTGGCTCCAAAGAAAACATTCCCTCTTTGTTTCCCTCCTTGTATCACGTGAAAAAGGACGAGGAATGAATATCCTGATTCCTTCCCGGAGACGGACAAGCTCCACTGCTTGCATCGTCGTCTGGAGCAGCGCTTTCAGGAAAACATTCATCACCTGCACGAGCGCCACAAGAGAAAATAAACATTGTATAAATACAAGAAATTAAGACAAAGAAAATGTTCATGAAATATTTGCAGGTTTTGTTCTAAAAGAACAGCGCTCTACATGCTAATTAAGAGGAGGTTCTATTTTATCCAAAAATTACAAGTTAGAAGGGAGCTGTAGGTAGCGAGGGAAATGTTTCGTTAAAATGTTCAGATCATTGGTACAAATTTTGAATCACCATGTACCAGTATATTTCTCTGATTATGGTATAGTCATTGCTATGAATTATTTAGGAAAAAGGTTTTCTGTTTAAATGATAATAAATAAAAATAATGAAGAAATTACTTATAGAACTGTATTTTGAATACCAAAATGGCTATCAACACCTGCATACAAAATTAAATGAACTTTTATTTAACTCCAACGGCTACAAGATAAAACTAAATCAAAACACTAGCTAAACAAACAGTAACAAGTTAGCAAATAGTAACACATTTCTCTTCCTTGAAAATTACAAACCAAATAATTGACAATTTCAATATATACTTGTAGGAATATTGTATAAATTAAGGCAAAGTCTAGAAAAATATCAAATTTGAAAATTACATTTTACGATGACGTGTTGTGTCAAGTAAAGATTGACTGGAAGTAGCTACTATAACTTATCAGATAAATAACGTTTTTGAACGATATACAGTTAATTGTGAAGCAATATGTATTATTTAATCTGCCTCACTATCTATAAGAAACGCAATTATTTTAGATTTCTTGAAGACGTCTGAAGAATAATAAACTATTTATTATAAACCTTTTTAAATAGTTTAGGACATTTGCTTGGTTTTAAGTTATTATGTTGGTGCCTACATATTATTTTATGAGGAAAAATATGTTTACCTGCCAAATATAGATATAAAACTACTCAATACACCAAATTGCGTGCTTTAAGACTATTTATTTCTATATTCAAATGCATTTGCTAAACTATACAAGACACTTCAATCTAATATTTATTGGAATCTATTCAAAAACCTTTTAGAGCAGTTTTTATCATCAAAATAAAGTAATTATGGCTGTTTGATGAAACTGTATTTATTTTGTCACTTTAGTTTATTTGCGAATGTAATTGTCATGTCTGTTTAAATGTATATATTACATAGTTTAATTATTCGAGCAATTTCAACCAACATACAATCAATTCTTCATGATATAATGGCTAGTATATTTGTCTATACACTATGGACTCCATTTTGTAACTATGGGTATACAAACTTTAGAACACTTAAAATTTCTAACAAGTTTTAAACTCAAGGGTAGTATAGATCATTTCGATGCATTTAAGATGCCATGCCTCTACGAGATACGATACATTGAAATACATGCAAAAAAAAAAAAAAAAAGCTAAAATTTTACAAAGTCTTTTAAGTAGCTTTCATTAAACATTATGTACTATTGTGAAACAGTACTACTCTCTCCAATAGAGGTTTGTTATGTCCCACCTGGATTCGGTACTAACATTTTGGGCACATTGTTATTAAAACAATTTTTATTGGTAGTGACAACTATAAAAAAACAAGGATCAAACTAACTACCTTTTAAATGTATTCTTAATATAACGTTAAATTAATTTTAAGATCTTACATTACTCTCGATATTAATAAAATACTTTGAGATTCACCAATTGTAGCTTTTGTATTTGATATTTAAATGAGTTATTTCATTGGAAAGTAAGCAACATTGTATTATATTCCCTCAGTAACTCGATTTGGCTCAGTGTGAATTATTCATAGCAATGGTAGAACTGGGTTTGTGTTTCTATTTGTCAAACTTCTATTTTTTTTAAATAATTATAAGTCTTCTTCCTATGTAATTAGTGAAACCAACTGATATGATTTGGACCGTGCGGCCACCGAGGCAGGTGTTTCTTACTACTATTACTACTAATATCACTACCACTAATTATTATTATTATTACTGTAATTATTAGTATCAATTTAATCAGTTCAAATTAATCTACAGAAATGATAATTAAAAATTTCCGTTTTGGAAATTTTTCCAGAAAAAATATAGGGAAAATTTTCCAAAACAGAAAAATATCCCGTCTCATATATCTAGGTTGCACCTTTCACACATCACACAGGGTGGTACAGGTCATTCAGGAAGCAACAGAAATTAAAATGATAACATGTGTTGCCACAACGTGGGGCCCGACTGACTAGACTATATACTCAGAGGAAGAGAGATTGACGCTCCTCTCGGTCCTATAAACTCACAAAACCTCACACCTACTCGGTGGCGCCCACAGACACACCTTCCCGGCCATCGCGCCTAATATATCATGTCACATATTTATCAATACGATACACAAAAAAACAGATATACATAAAAAAAAGAGGATAGTATCTATTTATGAATTTTGCTAAGAAAGGTAATTAATGTTATTCTATATAAAAGTACTTGAAAGAAAAAATATTTAAAACGTTAAAAAATATTTAATTTAAAAGCAAAATTGAGGATAATAAACTATGTAAATATTCAGACAAAATATAAGAATAGCACAATAGCTAAATTAATCAATTCATTTGTAAAATTGAACACTAATAAAATATTTGAATGATAAGATAGTTTTACATAAAACACTTTGAAAACAAAAAAAAGTTTTAAATAATTATGTGAGACGTTTACAAACTAATTTAAATTATTGAAAGAAGTTTTTTTTTCAAAGAAGTTATATTCTTTATTATCTAGTATGAATATATTCCCTTTCTCCTTAGATCCACGCAACCACGTCATATGTTGCTATTTGTTGTCAATGACATTACATTGCATAGCTCCGCTATGATGTGGCTTATATGTTAAAGCCAAGTTGACTTCGGTGGTCTTGGTATAAACTGTTCGCCTCAGCACCGAATGTTCATGGGTTCAAACCCAGCCGGGGTAGACCAATTTTTCTTGAACTATAAAAATCTGTACCATAACTTCCTTCGGAGGGGAAGTAAAGCCGTCGGTCCAATGTTTATTGTGGCATGTAAAAGAACACTGTAAGTTAAAAGGGGTAGGCCCTTTCGCTATCAATCATAGAAGTTTTCGTGTGCTAACATAATCAGTCAGTTCGGAAAGTGCACGCTATATACCCCAATTAAAATATAAATAAATAAGGCCATACTATAGTCAGTCAAGGTACGACTGCTACCTTTAAAATTGAACTGAGAAAACATCTTGTTAATGTTTATAAATCTTCAGAAATTATTATTATTATTATTATTATTATTATTATTATTATTATTATTATTAATAACCGTTCGGGTCGTACACAGTTACGCTAATGTGTAATGAAATGGAAGACCTACAGTTTAACGTGGAATCCGAACCACGGTGGAGGCCTGGCATCCCACACATTCATAAGTTGTGATTAATACACGTCTTGTCAAAGGTGAAGGAAGGGTTTGACAATCAGATAAATCTGTGATGAGACCGAGGATTGAACCCTGGACCTCCAGCACAGAAGTCTGACACCTTTCCTCTAGACCACCAGGTCACTAATCTTCAGAAAACTTGTGGCCGTGATATAATGTGAGTTGGATAAGCTGAACATTTATTCACACAGCTCCACCATCAATCAAACTCGGGAGTCAGGAATTGTGTCTCCTAGTGCTAACTAGGTTAACATATGACCAACAACGCCTACAAGAACAATACCAATGTTTACATTGAACGATGAGGGAACATGGACTCTCATATATCAATGTAGCCATCAGAATATTGTATGTTTCATGCCTCATTGGCTTCATTGCTAACGACCTCAAGTCCTTGAACCCAAACCTGCATTCTCTGCTTGTTATTGGCCACGAGTCGGTAAAGTGCGAAGTCGGGAGTGAAGCAAAGGACTGGGAAATAAAAAATAATGCATTTAACATGTTGATAAAAACGGATGATAATATTTATAGTGTTCTAGAAAGAACGGATTTAAGTCTGGTTTTAAAGAAGTGTAGTAATTAAACAATGCGGTTAAACCTCATTTGCCGACATTGAAACAATTTCAGCTAAGTAAGAGGTGAATGGTATTTTTTAACGGTAAAATTTGACGAAGGAACCGGAAATTGAATACAAAACTTTCCATGTAATTAAGCTTTGAGGAGTTGTTTATATTATAAAACTTCCAAACAAATGTACAAAAATTTATGTTTAAATCGAAAGTTTATTCTCCTCCAAGATTCATCGGGGGTCACAAGGTCTAAGCCATCATTTTCCAATATACTGGTTTGGTGGTGATGAAAGGTTTTTGTATGAATCCCGGTTGGCTATATTTAGTGGTTTTTAAAAGACGATGTTCCATTCTCACTCCCATCAAATGTGGATACATTTCCTTTGAATCATACCTTATTCCTCTTTAACCCAGATAGCAAGATGGTAATCACAATAAAACCTCTGATTGATTATTTACATTTTTCCTGCTGAGTGCTGTTTCGAAACAGTACTAGAACCTACAGTGGTCGATGTTTGAAACAGGCCTTGCCGTGGTCAAGAGTGCTAGTATACAGCAACATTTAGAAAGAGCGAACCTCACTCTTATCAGTGGACAGGAGTGTAAAGGTGTATGCTTTGGCTTGTCAAGAGTCTTGGTAACAGAGAGGTCAGTATTTTAGTCCTGCCCAGGTGTACTTAAAAGTGTTTTTCAAAACGGTTTTCTATTTTAATTCCACTCATTGTAAGTACATTTTATCTTAATATGAACTTATCCATCTCTAGTTCATTGATGTAAATAATATTATGCCAGTAATCCCGTGCAAAACTTTTGCACATTCAACCTTCCAATGCCTCCCTCCCCCTCACAAAAAAAATTCTTTTGTTGGGTTGTTTAAATTAAATATTCAGCGACGAAGTGTATACACAAAATAATATAATATAACCTTCCTAACCCCTAAAACCATTAGCGTAATTAGTTCATAGGCGTACATAATCCGAACAGATAGTAAGACGCGTTGCTAAAAAAATATTCTGAGGAACTACCATAATATTATAGCAGGTAATAGGAACACCATAAATACTTTAAAGTCAGTTTTAGTCGTGTTTGTATTTAGATTTAATACTCATTTATTACATTTTTAATAACTTAATAAGGCTCAAACCCAATCATTCCATATTACAATAACATTTTTTAGGACATTTGTTTGTAAATGGTCGAAAGTGACGGGCCTGATTCCCGCTAACAGGTGTGATTTTTCCCACATTAAGGCTGGATGGAATGAGGCTCGAGAAAAGGTCAGTGTTTTTGTAGTTTTTATGGCAAAAAAAAAACTTTTTTTTGCCAAAATAAAAAAAATATTGCTTCTATTCCAAAATAGAATTTAATTTTTTTTTTCACGAGGTGACTTCATAATATTTTGAATATATTTCAAGGGTGTCCTGGAATTTAATGACAACTTTTTAATTCATTTAAAAAGTTTGTTAGATGATGCCACCATACTCATGACAGATATTCAACAACTGTTCAAAAGAAAATTAAACTCTATGTTTTTATTGGAGCAATATTTTATTTATTTTAGCCAAAAAGAGTTTTGTCATAAAAACTGCAGAAACACTGACTTTTCTCGCGTCTCCTTCCATCTCACCTTAAACATGGCCATCTTCGTACAACACTTATGCCGGGATCACGATCAACTTAAACTTAACTTAACGTAACTTAACGTAACTTAAGGTAAAGAACCTCCTTGTGTGTTTAAATGGAAGCGATCACGATGCAATTTAACTTAACGTTGACTTGCAGTTAACTTAACGTAAGAGATGTCCTGGGAGGTCTTTGACTTTACTTTACGTTACTTGAAGGGTATCACGTGATCTTGCCAGCCAATCTTTATGCGAGTGACGTCATCAGGGATATTTAGTAATTCATTTGTTGGTTTTATGACCAAGGTCTACTTTTTAGCTTTAGTTCTAGTGATCAGACATTGAAACAAAGTAATTAAATTAAAATAGGAAGGCTAAATTTATCAAAAAAGTTTAGTAATATATATTTATTATATCGATTGAAAACTATAAATATTCACAGATCATCACTGTAAAACTAGTACAAATCACAGATCATACTCGAGAATGAAGATGTTTGGCTCGAGTTGTTACATTAAGTTACGTGAATCGTGATCACACATACGTTAAGTTAACTTTAAGTTAACGTTACGTTAAGTTACGTTAAGTTAACGCTAAGTTGATCGTGATCTCGGCATTAGGCCGGTGACAGCCTGACGCTTTGGTCACGTTTTGGTCACTGCGACAAAAACTCCGCGACCAGGTCGCTCTAGTGTATTCTATTGTTTCATATGAGAGGGGTCGCTGCGCCCAAGAAACGCTCACATCGACGTTTTAAAATCTGTCGCGGAGTTCGTGTCGCTAGTCTGACCCCTCTCATATGAAACAATGCTATACACTAGAGCGACCTGGTCACGGTGTTCGTGTCGCTAGTCTGACTCCTCTCATATGAAACAATGCTATACACTAGAGCGACCTGGTCACAGTGTTCGTGTCGCTAGTCTGACCCCTCTCATATGAAACAATGCAACATACTAGAGCAACCTGGTCACGGTGTTCGTGTCGCTAGTCTGACTCCTCTCATATGAAACAATGCAATACACTAGAGCGACCTGGTCACAGTGTTCGTGTCGCTAGTCTGACTCCTCTCATATGAAACAATGCAATACACTAGAACAACCTGTTCACGGCGTTTGTGTCGCAGCGACCGAAACGCCAGTCTGTCACTGGCCTTAAACTGGTTAATTATATATTCCAAAAATCAACGCATTCAACAGGTAACGTGTTTTTATATGATGATCAACACTTTAGCAGGAACTTGGGATCAATTCCTAGTGGAGGTGAAAGACAACATTATAGAAAGATGCAACACGTGTTCTGAACACATTGGGTGTTGATGACGTCACTTTCTAAATGATAGGTGATAGTATAAAACATTCATTTAACAACTCCTTTAGGATAATAAATATGGTGTTTGTTTCTTTTTACTAGCTCACTATTCTGAGTGTGTGACGTATGGCACACACAGAGCTGACATAGATCAGTGTCCACGCCCACTGCAATCCCAACAATCCCAATATTTCAGCCAGTGGGTGCCATGATATGACAATTCCTCCGGCAAACTAGAAAGATGGCGACCTTCAACTCAATCGCAGCGTTCCATTGTGCGCACGACGAAGGGGTGTGGACGCTAGTATCGAAATGCCATCGACAACACCTCTTTGACTAAGTCACGTGCGGAGAACGTAGCTGGACACGGCACGAGTCTGCCCTCACCTTGACATTCCTGGGACATCGACTGCTCCGAGTTAACACTAACTTGACACTTTCCTACTGAGAGTCTGGGTAGATGGATAGGTAGCAAGCTCGTGTTGGTAATCAGTCAATGGCGGCAAGATACGTCACCACTTAACGATAGTTATTATTATTATTTAGCACCGCGTCTTACTACCCGTTCGGTTTATACGCTTAAGTACTAATTACGCTAATGGATTATAAATGGGGAAGGTTGAATTTAGAGGAAGAGAACCCGCATTTACGTGGAGGGAGAGTGGAAAACCATTTAGGAAAAGCCACCCCCAGTTCACCCGACCGAGATTCGAACCTCGATCTCCCCGTCCTCGGCAGTCGAGCTCAACACGACAAGCGCGTTAGCTAACTACGCCACCGAGGCGGGTTTAACGATATTGATACATAGTTTTAAGAAAGAACATTGGTGGGTATACGGAGTAAACATTAAGCTCTTATTGTTATTAGCACTGTGTCTTACTACTACCTTTTCAGGTTGTACTCACGTTTACTAATTACTATAATAGTAATGAGTTAGCGATATAGAAGGTTGAATTTAAAGGAAGTTTACCCGCATTGAGGTGGAAAGATAATGGAAAACTGTTTTTGAAAAACTATCCTCAATACACCCGACTGGGCTCCAAACCCCATTCTCCCTGTCATCAGCAGTCTAGTCTACACACGAGAGTGACGCCATAAACCATGCAGCCACCGATGACGGGCAAGCTCTTATAGTCTTTTTATAGTCCTAAGCTCGATTCCCGTATCCAGGTTGGTATTTTTAATTTAGATGAATCCTTCTTGTTACTTTCTCGCTATCTTACAGGTACCTAAAGAAAGTATTGTGATTGTCAAAAAAAAATCGAACTCCAGGTTTTTATGAATTTCGACGTTTCATGACCTCCCGAATCAGAAAAAGTTGTTTTTGAATTTATGTTTATCCTTCTGTCTGTGCCTTGGACTAAATTACGGGTAGTTTACTGAAGGGCAAACAGAGAAAAAAATCAATTTTCTCAAAATCGGCTTTAACGATTTTAATTAAATTTCATTTTTAAGTATTGATCAATATCATAAACAAAAAACGCTACTCTAATATTTTCGGCAAAATGACTTTAAGGGTTCCGGTCTGATGCGTAAATTCTCATTTTCTATAACATCTCCAAAACTATTTGAGATATGAAATTACTTATCATTGCAAATATATAGGTCTATTTATAATAAAATACTTTATTTGAAACATATCTTTATAAAACAAATCATTTTCAAGTTAAAAGCAAATATATATATAACCTTTTTGAACACTAAGATCAAGTATTCAAATATTGCGATCGCAGAAAAAATCTAACCCGAGATGTTGTTGGGTGTCAACGTCTCATGAGCCCCCGAACCCTAAAAATTGCTGTTTGTTTGTCTGTTTAGCCCTAATATTAAGAGTAGTTAATAAAGGGCGAAAACAGAAAAAATCCATTTTCTCTAAATCAGTTCTAACGATTTTGATTAAAATTCGTATATAGGCGTTGATTAAGATTATAAACAAAATGGCTATTTTCATTTTCCTATGGAAATTACTTTTAGGTTACTTTACAAAAGCGGGAATTTCCTTATGTCCACAAATATTTAAGATAATTAATAACTTATCATTGCAAAATTGTAGTACTATTAAAAATAAAAAACATTTATTCGAAATATATCTTTATAAAACCAACAGTTTCGGAGATATTAGCATTTATATGAATACCATTTTGTGAGCTTTAGTTGTACAGATATACTACTTAAATTTTAACGCAATAATTTTCTAATTCCAGAGAGTAAGTAGATAAGTAAGTCTCCAAAAAGTTTACTTTCTTTTTTCTTTAATCTCTTAGGGGAAATATTTGTACAGCAATGATCTATCTATATCATTTTATATTTGCTAGTAAATATTTACCTTTTTATTGGTCTAAATTTACAAATGAGGAATTTAATAAAAAATGTGATAATCGTAAGATTTGCAATCCCTAATAATATGTCGAAAATATTAACTGAAAGTCTAAATTTTAATACGAAGCATTGACCCTTGTGGACCCAATATAGATCTTTTTTTTGGTCCAACTCTACTTCCAACTATAATAGTGAGGACTTTAATCCTTTAAAAATAAAATCATAGAATTTAAATCCGAGGATCAAAAAAGTTTAACGTAAGTATAACGCAATTTTTACTCTGTTTTGCTAATGTATATTAATTATTTCGTTTCACATATATTACGAGCTTTGAGTAAATATCTCAATTTTTAAACAATGGATTGAGAAGGTTCGTGCGGAGTTCCGTACCATTTATCTGGTAAAGTAGTAATGGGAAGGCTTAATTCCCAAAAGGTGTTCTGAGGGCTATTTTTCTCGATTAGTTTCCCACGCTAAGCTTCACTTTACAAGCAACTGGGGATAAATTTCCTCTTATATCTCGATTAGACCTACTTCAGTAGAGTGACTACACATGGATAGCCCGAAAAGATAGTAAAATATTATGTATACAAAAATCTAAATAATGTTTAAAAATTTAAAAAAAAAGTTTAAAACAAAAATAAACATTATCACACACGTTTCTTGTGTTATTTTAAATAATTATACATAATTGTAGAGCTACTTGGCATATTTAATTTAATAAAAGAAAATGTATGTGGATGTTATCGCATTTTTAAAACTTGTCATTTTTTTTTATAGATTTGACAACGACATTTGTTCTTGGTAGGTCAATTCATGGAAGATTTCTAGGAGTAGCTTGGAAATAAGATATCTTATAAGATGTAGTGGCTTAATCAATATATAAAATAAGCAATAATAATATTCATGGTCCACACAGCTAAAAGCTAGCAAGACACACCACCAGAAACACATACTACAGTATTATTTCGATCAACTTCTGATATTAGTTTTTGACAAGAGAAAGTTGTTGACTCACATTGAAATAGTCCCACACAGTGTTGTTGTTGTTGTTGTTGTTTTATGCACTTCCTATCTGGGATGTACTAATTTAATTATACTTTTCTTATTTTTTATTGTGTGACACATTTGACCGGGATGTACTTTAACGTCCAGGTTCGGTCGCCTTGTGTATAGACTACTAGCCGTACTTTTGGCACATAGCGTAGCGCAGGGTACACCACAGGAGGCTATCTACGCCTCGTACCCACAATGATGATAGATAGCTATTATGAAGTTTTGGAGCCGGGTAAGTCTTAATCTAACTTAAGCCTAACTAACCAAAATCCGTTGACCATTGGGGTCATTAACCTTAAGCGAAAAATACCCAAGGTACCAGCTGGGAATCGAGCCAGAGACTCCTAAGCTCGTAGCCAGGTGCACTGACCACTACACCACCTGACCTGTTATTAATTCTACTAATGTGATAGAGAAGAGAAAGGTAGAATATAGAGGAAATAAACCCTCATTTGCGTGGAGCATAACTTGATAAACATTTATATCCATATCTGCAAAGCGAGACACTGCGAAACCACTCAGAGAGAAAACAGCCATCTAGGATTTGAACCTTGACCTCTCCAGTGCGAGAGATATATAATAAATGAGTTGCCATTAGTTGAGATTGCCATAGTTAGGTTGGTATCGTGCAAGGAGGAATTATAAAACATCTGACAGCCGGATGTCCGTAAGAAGAATAGGAGGCACTACTAGCTATAGATATAACATTCACAAAACCTAACATTCAAAGCTCTCCTACAGAAGTTGTAATATCAATCCAACTTGAAATAAATAAAAAAACTTTAAAGTTATCATATTATTAAAAATAATAAAATATTGACACTCAAATGAAAACATGTATTATATATATATATTTACGTAAAAGTCAAAATAAAATAAATATTTATAATTATTATGATAAAATAAAATCATACAAAAAGGCCATTAATAATTTGTAATGTATTAAAATGTTTGATTGTATAAGATATATATTATTTTATAAAAATAATGAGTCTCACTTATCCTTTATTACTTTCTCATACAGAGAAAATATTAAAATCATTCAAATATTCGACCTCAAAATTATTATGGATTTTACTTTTTATGTTGTCTCCAAACCCAATTATGTCCGTCCCTAGGAATGTCTGTGTTTCTGTCCGTCTGTCTGTCTGTATGTCTCCGGGCTACAGCCTAAATGCTTTGATGAATTTTGCTCATATTAGACATTTATACATAGGGGATTTTTTTTTAAGTTGACACAACAATATATCTTTAAATAAATGAATTTAAAAAAAAAACACGTTTGGTACACAGTTTCTTGGTTTTGAGACGCTGACAAAATGGCATAATTTATTTTTTATTAAGTGACGTCGTCAAGGACATCCCTGGGTCAACTATTGTTTTTCTAATGGGACCCTGTATTTTTTATTGCATAATCATATTCTATAGAAAAAACAAGCAATTTTTGTCTGAAACACTAATTTACCTGAGGTCTAATTTTTATGATTTTTATTTATTTGTTTAGCACTGCACCTTACTACCTGTTAGGTTTGTACGCTTAAGTACTAATTACGCTAATGGGTTAGGAATTGGGAAAGTTGAATATAGGGGGGTTAGGTTAGTTTACTGAAGTTTGATTTTTTTGATGTTATCACTAACTGTAATAGGCTATTAAAGAACTAAATTACGATTGTGTCACGAAATTTATTTTTTACTGGGTTTTATTTTAATTGTAAAAACTAAAATATTGCAAAATATAATATTTTTCTCATATGGGTCTAGTACTTCTTTGTTCCAAAAAGTGAGAACAATCTAGAATATAGCAATTACATCCGGTTTATAATAACAAACTTAGACAAACTCATAACTTCGTGACTGTCTTTCAACACAAGACCAAAGTACAATTTTCTCACAGCTCATAATTTCCTTATTTGGTAGATATAAACATCGACGACCCCAAGGCCACTCATCTACTTTGTCTCGCACGAATGATTGCCGTAAATAGCTCGTAAATAGATGACTGAATTATATCACTTGGAATGGTCTCCATTCCAACTTTTCTCAAACAAACAACAAAAATTAAAATCAAAAATTATAATCACTAGAATTACTTAAATTATATCCACAAAACCCTGAATTGTGTCCACTGGAAATATATTCACAGATTCATGAATCGTGTCCACTGGAATTATACCGATAAAATTCTGAATTGTATCCACTGGAATTATATCCAAAAATCCGGAATTATTTCCACTTAATGTGCTGAGCTTAATGTATGGTTCATCCGACTCGGTGGCGTAGTTAGCTAACGCTCTCGTCGTGTTGAGTTAGGGTTCAGTCAGACTGACAAGCGTGCGAGCGAGCGCGCAAGCGACTGGGTGGCCAAACTGGCGAGCGAGCGAGTGCGTAATTAGCAGATAGCTCTCTATAGTTGTTGACGAGGAGGCTACGAATCTTGGCTCAGTGAAATGAGGGTGGTTTTTTTACAAGTGATTTATTGTTGTGGTTTTCTCCTCCTCTCTCCACACTAATGGTGATTCTTATTTGTAAAGGCCTACTTTGATAATATTGAAGTATTTTAACATATCAGTTTTACAAATATATGTATGGTTTATGATCTTACCAATTAAATTCGGCCGTTAGTAGCAAGAGTGCTAAACCTATCGATAATAATAAAAATGTCAAAATGAGAAGTTTTCCTGGCACTCAATGAACCAACATATAATAATATGGTCTAGTGCCTGTAAATTAAACTAGACTGTACCGGGTCGAGCGCGCGCGCTCGAAAAATAGAACCAGTTCTCTCTTTCAAGCGTGCGCGTTCCAATCTGGCCAGTTCACATTACAACCAATGTGTTCTATTTTATATTTTAGTCGCTCGCGCGCTCGCTCACCCAGTTTGGCCGCCCCCTAAGACTGCTGAGGACGGGGAAATCGAGGTTCGAATCTAGGTCGGGTGAACTGGGGGGTGGTTTTCCCTAAATGGTTTTCCACTCTCCCTCCACGTAAATGCGGGCTCACCTCCTCTAAATTCAATATTTCCAATTCCTAAACCATTACCTTAATTATTACTTAAGCGTATAACCCGGACGGGTAGTAAGACGCGTTTCTAAATAATAAATAAATAATGTATGGTTATAATTCAGTGTCATTCACCAGCGTAACACAAGTACAATACAGGGTGTTTCACTCACTCTTGGCCCCCTAGTGGTTCCCATTCACTAATTACGTCCATTAGTTTTAAAGTTATAAGACACACTCAGGGGCCGAGAGAGAGTGAAACACCCTGTATATGAAAGAATTACGTATGGAGTGGTAAATCGAACCCTAGACTTTTAACTTGCGAGTCAACTCTCCATTGATTGGCTACTCAGGTCTCCTCGTGACCAGACAGCGCGCACTATTTCAAGGCAGGGATGGGCAGGTCAGTTTGTCAGAGCTATCAGAAACAAGGCCATGGCGACACAGGTCGGCCGCTATTTACAGATTTTTGTACAAAGGCTGTGGTCACACATAACACAACATGATTCATTTTATATTATATCAACTAAAGGAGTATACGTATTGAACAAATTAACAGCCCGAAAAGCCGACCATAAGTGCTGAATAAATACAGCTGACAATCTCACACGTCCTTATCATTATCATCATCATCACCAACTGTTTCCAGCCGGTGGCCGGGTCACTTAATTTAGTTAAATGCCCCCATATTCCTCTATCCTTCCACCAATATTCCTCCTTTAATTTCCTACATTCTTCTCTTGACGGGTGACCTGCTGGTCTAGGGGTAAGGTGTCAGACTTCTGTGCTGAGGGTCCGGGGTTCAATCCTCGGTCCAGGCACAGATTTATCTGATTGCCCAAACCCTTCCTTCACCTCTGACAAGACGTGTATTAATCACAACTTGTGAATGTGAGGAATGCCAGGCCTCCACCGTGGTTCGGATTCCACGTTAAACTGTAGGTCCTCCATTTCATCTCACAATCACCCTACCATTGCACATTAGCGTAAGTGCGTATAACCCGAACGGGTAGTAAGACGCGGTGCTAATAATAATAATAATAATAATTCTCTTGTCACTTGAACACTTTCTGTTATCTGCTATTCCCAACGCTTTCTTGGCCTCCCTTGCGGTCTTTTCCCTACATACTTCATTTCCAACATTTTCTTTAGCAGTGAAACATTTACGTTCTTCTAAAAACTGTAAAGTGTGACACCTTAGCTCAGTTAGTAGCGTGTCTGCCAACTTAGATAAAGGGCTTGGGCTCGATTCCAAGTATGGCCAAAAAAAACTTACTAATGGCGATTTTCTTAGCACCACGTTTTAATATTGGTTTGGATTATACGCTTATGTACTAATTACGGTAATGGTTTTAGGGATTAGGAAGGTTATATTTAGATGAATTGTACCTACATTTGTGTGGAGGGAGAGTGAAAAACGACTTTGGAATATACCTAAGTTCATCCAAGCGAGGTTTGAACCTCGATCTACTCGCTACTGGCAGTCTAGTCTACCGCAAGACCAGTTAGACCATGCGGCCACCGAGGCCGAAGCGGGTGGTGAAATATAAGTTTCCACTTCCCCAGTGATAAATTAATGTCTAGGGTGCTGGGTGTTGTGTATCTTCAAGACATTATTTTACAGTGAGTGTGCTATCAGTCGGTTCAAATAGTTTTCGTTAAAGTCCTCAAATAAATAACAAGTTACACTCTGTTTCAAAATAATAATTGCTGAATAATTGGTGGTCTAGGGGTAAGGTGTCGGACTTCTGTGCTGTGGTTCCGAGGTTCAATCCTCGGTACCAGCACAGATTTATCTTATTACCATACCCTTCCTTCACCTCTGACAAGACGTGTATTAATCACAACTTGTGAATGTGAGGAATGCCAGGCCTCTACCGTGGTTCGGATTCCAGGATTCCACGTTAAACTGTAGGTCCTCCATTTCATCTCACAATCACCCTACCATTATACATTAGCGTAAGTGCGTATAACTCAAACGGGTAGTAAGACGCGGTAATAATAATAATAATAATAATAATAACAACAATAATAATAATAATAATAATAATAATAATAATAATAATAATAATAATAATAAAATAATAATAAGTGTTAGTATAGGGGCAGTAAAATGGTACGAAAAAACTAAAAGATAAAAAAACAAATTAGAGTCTTATTTACTAAAAGTACATTATTAAAATAACTTTAATTTAAAAATAAAAACATTTATACTTTTATATAATTAAAGTTATAAATAATATAATAATGTTGAATATATTATATGTTTGAGATAAATATGAATAAATAAACTAAATTGGTTAACTATATAGACTGACATGACGTGTATTAATCACAACTTGTAAATGTGAGGAATGCCAGGCCTCCACCGTGGTTCGGATCCCACATTAAACTATAGGTCCTCCATTTCATCTCACAATCACCCAGCCACTACACATTAGCGTGTGTATAACCCGAACGGGTAGTAAGACACGGTGCTAATAATAATAATAATAATAGCTGACCTTAGGTGTAATACGACCCTGAAGGAAACACATTAGTGGAATCTCATACGATACAAGCAAAAACTTGTCATTGAAAGGGTTATCTACGATACATAACTGACATGTTAAATAAATATATTATTTTCTACCGTACTCATACTATTAAACCACAAACATCTAGTGGTGGGTAACCAACCTATCGAAGCCACATCTTGCACTCACATCAATACCCTCTCCGAGTAATAAAACTCAACCGTCATCCAAAATAAAATATTGGAAACCAATTTAAACCATACGTAATATCCAATGTATTTTGTCTACATTCTCCCCGGTATATAAAAAACAATTTTTCAGAGTAAACGAAGAATTTGATTTCTTGTTATTTTTTCCGATACACAATTCACAACCCAATGCGGTGAACATTTTATTAAACACTTAAATAGAAGATCTATATTTTCACAGACGTTTTCAATGTGATATTTTACAAGGCCCAGGTGATATGAAACGGACCATTTTCATTGCATAGATGGTAGCTAAAAATTATATTTACCAAGACTTATATTAATACTAAAGTGAGGTGCAGATAGGAAGCCATAGTAATAAATGGAAGGAAGGACATTTAAGAAATACTTTTTTTATGGTAAACAGCGACATCATTTTACTATTACTAGTGGATTGTTGCAGCGATGGCTGCAGATTATGGCACTAAAATGTAGTATAAACTTTTTATTTGGGAAAGATCAATATAATTAGCCCTCACTCGACTTTCTAGTTTAAAGTTTACTCGTCAAAGGCTATCAACTTAAAATTTATTTTTTGCTTTTGGTGTTTAATTTAAATCAAAACGTATATTTTCTTCTCCCTTCACGCCACGATGAGAACTTTAAAATATCCTTCTCTTAGCTCTTTATTTATTCGTTGCACCAAACCACACAATTAGGGTATTTAGCTGTTTTTATTTTTAACCAAAGAGAAATATATTAGTTAACGATATACAACTATACACAAATCATGGTTTCCATGGTGATGTAAACAAAAGAATGATTGTCCACACAGAAGGAAAAGATGAAAAATTCAATAAGAAAATCAGGTTTTAGTTTTAGGCTACTAATTTTGCCGCCAGCCTGGACCCCCAACCTTTAAAATGAGTGTTCGTTGGTCGAAATAGGTTATACAGTTTTCTCGTAATTTCAATTACCGGAAATGGGCTTATCAAATTATATATAATATATAAATATATTATATGTGATAGTGAAAAAGACAGTGGTGTTTGAGTGTGTGATTGTGTGTGAAAATGAGAATGTGAGGTGTGAGGTGTGAGAAAGTGAGTGTAATAGACTGATAATGAGCAATTGAGAGAGATTGAGTGAGTGGTAGTGAGAGTATGTGTATGTGTTAGAGAGATAAATACTAGGAGAAGAGGGAAAGAGAGTGTGTGTGTGTGTGAGAGAGAGAGAAAAATGAGAGAGAATGTTTGAAAGAGAAAAAATTAGAGAGAATGTGTGAGAGAGAAAGAGAATATGTGAGGGAGAATGTGTGATAAAGTGTGTGAGAGAGTGTGTACGCTTGAGAAAGAGAATCTGCACAATTTTGGGGGCAATAGTGTGTGAGAGAGAGAAAAAATGAGAGGGCGTGTCACAGAGAGTTTGAGAGAGAAAGTTAGACAGGGAAAGATTAGTTTAGAGAGAAAATTAAAGTGAGCGAAAGTTAGAGAGAGAAATTGAGAGAGAGAGTTTGAGAAAGAGAGTGAATTTGAGATAGTGAGATTGAGATAGAGTGATAGAGAGAGTGAGAAAGTTTGAGAAAGAATTCAATAGAGAGGGAGCTTGAGGAAGAGGGAGTTTGAGAGAGAGGGAGTTTGAGTGAGAGGGAGCTTGAGGAAGAGGGAGTTTGAGAGAGAGGAGAGTTTGGGAAAGAGGGAGTTTGAGTGAGAGGGAGTTTGGGAAAGAGGAAGTTTGAGAGAAGGAGTTTGATATATATATATATATAGAGAGAGAGAGAGAGAGAGAGCGTTTGAGAGATAGCTATCATTTAAGAAAGAGAGAGAGTTTGAGAGAGCTTAAGAGAGAGTATAATAAAGATAATTTGAGAGAAATTGTGTTATAGAGAGTGTATGTGAGGGTAGAGGGTGTTTGAGAAAGAGAATGAGAGAATATTATATGAGAGAGTGTGTGTTATTGAGAGTGCGTCTGTGTGTGTATGTATGTTAGGGGAGAGATTGTGTGTGAGACCGTGAGAAAGTGTCAGATAGTAAGAGAAAATGTGAAAATATAGATGTGGTACACAAAACATTACATTTTTTGAAATATCATTCCCGCTAAATGAATTATCAACATGGAAAGATAACTGAGCTTAATGTATTTGTAAGAATATGAAAAGATATATGGAGTACACAAAATATTACTCTTTTGAATATCATATCCTCAAAATTAAGTGCTAAAATGTAAACATAACTTCACTTATGTATTTGTATTGTGCTACTATTTGCAAAAATGAAGATTAAAACCCATTATTTTAATAAAATGAGCATCAAAACCCGTTATTTGAAAAAAATGAACACCAAAACTCATACTTAGATAGTTAAAATGGCTATTTTTTTAAAATTATCCAAGATAATTTTATCGTTTTTGAGCTTATGATACATACCAGAACATATTTAAACATAATTTGTTATCATGCGCGAAACATAACGTAGACAATATTCTCACGAACTTAACAACTTAACCCTTTAATTTTCGAATTATGCTCAATATTATTGATTTAAATGCGAATTAACGATAACATTCTAATAGTAAGTAAATGTTCCCCCAATTTAGGTATTTCAATTTGGATGTGCTATGACCAGCATACAAAGAGAAATATTAATCCAAAGAGAAATATTTATCCAAAGAGAAATATTCATCCAAAGAGAAAATTGTGGTGTTTGGACCAACAAATAAAGATTGAGCTATTATTTTTTAACCAAAGATATATATTTTATTTAGAGATTTACAGCCATGCAGCAAATAACGGTTTCAATGGTGACCAAACAATAAATTAAAAACTCAAATTTCTCTGTGAAAATTAGGTTTTCGTGGAAAACTACTTTTTTTCCCGATATCTTGGACTCCTAACCGTTAAAATGAGTGGTCGTTTGTCAAAATCTGTTCAGTCATATCCTCATAATTTCTATTACCGGAAACGGGCTTATCAAATTATATATTAGAAACTGTATTAATCAATTTTCTCTTTTGAAATATACAGCGGTATATCACCTTACTTGTCATATAAATAATGAAAGTAATTTTTATATAACTTTTGTAGCTGAATTGGGTTGTTTGGGCTGTTCTTTTTACATAGTTCTTACTATAAATATTGGAAGAATACTAATACTACTTTATTGCCTTTTTATATTCATACGTCAAATCGTAATATGATCTACATATCCATTTTGACAGATCATTTCTATGCAAATATGAAGAGCAAAATATTATTTTCTTACATTGTGCACATCTTCATCGGTGGGAATACAGTTTGCTAAGAGGTCTGCTATGATCAGGGTTCAAATCACGGACGGGTGTAGTAAAATGTTTTATTCCCTGAATGTTTTCCCACTCTCCATCCACGCAAGTAGAGCTACACTTCCTAGATATTCTACCTTTTTCAGCCATACCTGGTTGGTGGTTTTATCAACCATGTTAAGCTACCCACCCTAGGCTGTACGCATTTTACTCATGGTGGTGTAGGAATGAGGAAGATTGAATGTAAAGGGAAGGTAGGCTATCTGAACTTCCTGGATGCAGAGAAGTAAACTACCCTCTCAGTACTATGGGACTTGCGACCTTACTTTATCATTACAGGAAACTCAGTCTACTGTAGATGAACCTGACATTTAGTCTTCGTATCCACCGATATGTGGGTATTAGGCTAATTTTTTTTCTAGCATCGCGTATTACTAACCGTTCGGTTTTATACGCCTATGTACTAATTACTTTAGTGGTTTTAGGAATCAGGAAGATTATATTTAAAGGAAATGTACCCACATTTGCGCAAAGGGAGAGTAAAAAACCCTTTGAAAAAACACCCTCACTACACCAGAGCGAGATTCGAACCTTGATCTCCCCGTCTACAGCACCCTTGCCCACTGAGAGGTTAGTGCGTCAGACCATGCGGCCACCGATACAGGTCTTAGTATAGTTAGACGCGGATAACCCATACGGGTAGTAGGACGGAATAAACAAAAAGAACTACTCAAATACTTCCATTTGGAAGACATGCTCCATGAGTTCCAGTGCTTGCCTTAGACAAGGCAATGTTGAGCTATTCACGTGTCCAGACGACACACGTGATCTCTTGTTGTGACCTTGGCCGGTACACCACGCTCACCATGTATCACTATGCTAGGAGGCTATGTTCCCACCGGTCGTGACGTCACGAGACTGGCCAACGGATTATCATAAACTACTTCAGTGTCTTGTAGTGAGCATCGTGATGAGAGCCGGGTCATTGAGGAGGGTGAGCATTTTCACTCACCTTCACTGGCCCTCGATAGAGACCAGCAAAATTAAACGAAAACATATTTTACTTTTTAAATATAGATAAAGTATCGTAGATGTGAGTATTTTTTACTTTTAAATTGTGATTCATCTTCAAACAGGTCTGGACTAGTAGATTTCAAGTGGCCCGGGACTACAAATATGATGGCCCTTAGCATATATTAATATCTACCAGTGACTATGTTTCAGTGTAAGCTGAAGTGAAGTATTTATATCTTTATTATTAATTAGTTATTTAAACCTAAGGCCATTTCAGTTACATTAACGATGATCAATTTCTACTTTCTACTAACAAGAGAAAATATGCTTCTAAGTACTTTGACAATAGCTGGTTGTATTTACTGATATTATTTAAGTTTGTAAATGATGCTCTACTCGCTACTTGTGTGCACCACTAAATATATGATTTTGTGATTGTCTTACAGATATTGTTTATAAACAACAACTAGAAACAACAAAAAATATGGTTTTACAATTAATGCGCATATCTTCACAAAGGATGTATTTTGGGCACCCTCAGACTTGCTTGCTCACTGAAACATTTGATTAAGATTTAGTAAAAACATAATTTTGAATTTAATGAAAAAGTATATTTTAGTTGAAGGTTATATAATCTCGTGCTGCATGTCCTGCCCATCGTAATCTACGAGACTTGATTATCGTAATAAGGCTTGTGATGAGTACAGGGCAGGTAACTCATCACTATGTCATCCATTCTTCAGAATTTTCATCCCTTTTAGGACCAAATATTTTCCTAAGCACCTTGTTTTCGAACACACTAAATTTGTTTTCGTCATTTAAGGTAAGAGACCACGTTTTACACCCAAAAATATTGCTATTATGTTTTCTTTAGAAATTTAACAGTTTATCCCAAGGTTGACCAATATAGTAGTCATACTTACTTGATATCTATGCTGGGAGAAAAATAACATGTGCTACCGTGGTTGGAGACATATATGTCTAGCGGGGAAGTGGATATGTGAATTGAGCACATACAAGAGTCGGCCAACAATCTCTCCAGTAACATACAGCACTCTCCAATTTGTATAGGAAGGTATTTTTTTAGAAAAAAACCTTTATTCTTTTCTGTAAAAATCGATAACATTATACTATTCAACGCACTTCGATGGTAACATGATCTAAGGCATCACTGACTGGGCTGCTGATGACCGGCAGGTTGGAGTTATAATCCCGGTCGGTTGTACTGAGAGTTTATTTCACTAAATGGTTTTTCACTCTCCTTCTATGTGTATTTGAGTACACTTAATATTAATTCAACCCTCCTCTTCCTTAACATATTTGTGTAATTATTAAGTATGCGTACATCCCAAACGGGTAGTAAGTAGGAAAAACAAATTGACAGAAAAATGTTCCATAAAAAGTGTCATCTGTAAATCACACGACTCAAGGTATGAAAGTAGGTCCAGTAACTTTTATCTGGCAGATTAGGTTAGTCCTATACTCCTTCATACGGTGAACATGAAATGTTCTTAAGACCATTGTTTTCAAGAACCTTCCAAATCAAATGATTTATTGACGTATAAATCCACTGGCAGTTGGAAACAATCACATAATCATCAGTGGGCCCACGAACTAATTATCAACACACTCTAGTTTGTTTTGCCAGTAATGGAAAGGTATGAAATAGTGCTCCGAACCTGTCTACAGAGACTATGTATCCATCACCGTTCTCAGCCTGTGGCCTGGGTAAGTTTTTTTATTCAAGCTATAATCTATTTTCCACTACCAGCTTGCTAGGCCTGTCATAGCTTAATATGCCTTATAATCTAACTTAAGACTAGAACAGGCACAACATCCAGTCTCGGACTATTATTTTATCAATGTGAAAGGGTAAACTAATATTTTCATCAATGATAAATCTTCTGTCATGCCAGGAATCAAACCCGGGATCCTTAGTTCAGTAGACAGACACGCTACCGACCGAGCTAAGGTGTCGGACTGTTCAGAGAATATGTAGCTATAGTATAAACATCACCCACATATGTGGCCGCGTGGTCTAACGCGCTATTCTCGTGTTGGACTAGACTGCCAAAGACTGGGAGATCGGGGCTCGAGCCACGTCGGGTGCACTGAGGGTGGTTTTTATTAAATGATTTTCCACTCTCCTTCGACGCAAATGTGACAGCACTTCCTTTTAATTAAACCTTCCTAATCCCTAATCCATTGGTGCATTTAGTACGTAGGCGTATAACGCAAACGGATAGTAAGACGCGGTGCTAAAATATTTTTAAAAAAATTAAAAAAACATAATTCTACTTTCTCACATATATGCATACATTTCCTCTTGATTTTAAAGTGTAAATGAATACAAATAGCACTGTCGCTTTAAACACTTTTTTATTTTAATGTAATTTTACCACACATTTAAATTATTTATTTAACCCAAAAATGTGAATTTTACAAATGTGATTATAAAAAGTGTTAAATAATTTAACAATAACTTAGCAAAAATATTATACTTTTCCCTACAACCTAATATGCCTGTCTACATAAATTATCTGTATAGTTATTATAACAGCTTCACACCAGTTATCGACATAAACAGTACCTGAATTTTAAAATTTATACTTGTTGTTGGGCAATAGTAAGGAAGATGTGGCAAGAAATGCAGAAATACAGGGTTTCCCACTTGCTACTGAACCCGGCATTTCTTTAACAATTTTAACTCTAATATGAAGATATTGCAAAGAAATTTGAAGCGGACTTACCTCATTTTGTGAGAGTTGTGATGATATCATAACACCTTTGCGTCCAGACAGGATTGAACCCGGTGCACCATATTTTGGAAAGTGCTTGCCAGTACGTCCGCTGTCATTGGCTGAAATTATTTTGTTATATTTTCTTTCAAGGCATCTATGGTTCGTGGTTTGTTTTGGTAAAATCTCATTTTCGTTGCAATATCTTCATTAGTGTTAAAATTATTAAAGAAATGCCGGTTTCGGTAGCGAGTAGGACAACCTGTATTATTAGAGGTTGATAAGGGATAAGGTTTATAAGTTAACGCTGAAAAACTAAGTGTATGATCACACAGAGAATACAGATTGGGGACGATAATTTATAGATAACTTCGAGCAACATAGCATTTGACCGGGTTGATGAGTTTAAATATGTAAGAACAATTTTAGCTAGCAATATCAGTATTAGATTGGGGGAAAGAATACAGCAGGAAAATACATGCTAATACTCGTTCATTAAATGGTTGACAACTCGCCTGCTGTCCAGGAATGTAAAATTCAGAATATACAAAACCATATTTTTACCGGTTATTCTATATGGGTGTGAAACGTGGTATATTACCTTACATAACCAAAACAAATGTAGGGTGTTCAAAAAAGAGTTGCTTAGGAAAATATTCTATCCAAAAAAGGATGAGGCTACTTGGAACTGGAGGAGGTTACATAGTGATGAGTTACAACCCTGTATTCAGCACAAGACATTGTAAGGATAATCAAGTTTTGTAGATTTCTGTGGGCAGGGCATTCATTGTGAATGGGAGAATCTTGAACATTGTTCAGGGACTGGCAAACCCAATGGGAAAATAACATTGGGAAGACCGAGACGCAGATAAATTTTCATTTATTTCCACTCAATTATCCTTTAACTTTTACCCAATAATATTAATAAATTGAATTATGCTGAATTAAAATATTTCAATAAAAAGTAGTGAAAAATATACATGTTAGCACGGTCAGAGATCAAACTTCACAATCCTGTCTCCGATTTTATGACTAGCAAACCCCACACTCTTCCAGTTTTTAGTTGAATAATAATTTCATAAACCGGTTGTAGAACATATAACTTGATATTCAAACCCAGTACTATGTCTTCTAGTTTGTAATACTAATTAGAATCATTCTCATTTGTCCCAAAGAAAGAAATACTTTATGCATATCTTGTTTATTTAATGGAGACACACACTAACTTCATAGTACAGAACGGAGATGGAGCGTAGCCCGGATAGGCCCCTGCACGAGCGTAACAAATAATTTCTTGCCTTGACTACATGATTAATACTATTCTGGTTTTTGCATATATTCTCCCAAATATATTTTCAGAAATTTTAAAAAACTTTCATTCTTTAATATGACCAAGGTTTTTTGAGGGGTATTAAACAAATACTTTTTGATCGAACTGATTGTATCATCACATAATTTATAAATTAATTTAATTCTGGAGCGGACACTGTAAATTATGTTCTGTGAACAACAATATTCTGAATTGTTTTTATTAATTTATTTATCTATTTACTATTTTAAGTTTAAATAAAATAAATAAGAATGATAATTATGCTGACCATAATTCCTTAAGACAAAAATGGGATGGGGGGGGG
>CABFWO010000550.1:208682-260744 GCA_902155825.1 Timema genevievae
GCCTGTTTTCTACCTCTACCTTTAGAACATGGAACAACAGTCCTTTGAATGAGATTTTCTTCCATTATTAATTATTATTAATCAATATAAACCACTCAAACACAGAAAAATAGCTTGAAAAACTGCACACTTTACAGTAAACTAATCAACATAACCTACCGTCAAAACACATATATTTTTATTTCCAGCTGTTCGTCAGGGCTGCCACTATATTAATTTTAAAACGTAAAGGCGTAAAACAAAGATTATTTGATAATTTTTCTCTATTTTATCCATGGTTACATTATTAGAGTCTAAGGACAAGAGACGGTTTTGAAAAAAAATACCATGGATTTCATAGTGGAATGATGTTGGACTAAAGACATTCTGTTTCTTAAGTCTTGTATGTCAGTTGACCACCATCTTAGCTTTTAATAGCTCGGACAAGAGACACTTTGGAAATAAGCACTACTTTTAAATACGTTTTTAGAGGGCTTAGAGTGTGTTTTGGAACAAGATGAATGGTTTCCCTCATAGAAAAGCCTATACTGAATACGGTAGAACCAATAACTCAATTTTTAAAATTTTGGTCAAGAGACCTTTTGGAAATGGCCACCTCATTTCATCCTGCTCATACCATGAGTATTTTTCGTATGAATCTACTTTGCGCAACAAATGTCGAATTTCTTGTCATAAACCTTATAACACTCCATGTTACAATTTTCTCCTACACTTATCAAGGCTCTCATTGATTTGACACTAAATCTACATATCTCCTTAGACCCTATGCTATTCGTAATAGAACATATTCTTTCCACGGATGCTGTACTTCCTGGAAAACAAAGAATAAACTCTACTACATTAAAAAAATCCTAAAAAATATCAACATTTTTCACTCAGTTCAGAAAATATTTGCACCCGGCTATCAGATACAGAAATATATGATTTGTTCCTTTCATCCAACCCCCTTACAGCTATAGCTTTATGACTAATATAAATATTTAAACACATTTCAGAGTTTTTATAAAAAAGGGACAAAAACGGCATTTTAACTAAAACGACGGGACATGGCGAGAAAACGGGACTTATGGTCACCCTAATTAAAATTGTTCTCCTTGAGCAAAATATCTGAATGTAGGTCTGAAAATAACATAGGATTATAACTATAAACATGGTGAACAATAATTATTCATATATTAAAAACTAGTTTATTATAATAACTTTTTTTTAAACATTCGAACAATCTTCATTTATTTCTTTTAGCATTTTCATTTATAATAACGAACTAAAACAGATAATTCTACAATAGTTTATTATAATAATTATTTTTTAAGATCTAAATATACTAGTAATAAATATCTTAGCATCATCTAGAGTAAGACCAGGCACTCATAGATCAGTAAGTTGAAGTGCTAGTGACAATAATAATATAAGCTAATAATAAATGGCCCAAATGCTTCGACCACTTCACTATTGTAGATATCAACATATTTTATTACTTCCAGACAAGCGTACAACCTGAAAGGGTAGAAAGACTTGGTTCTAAAAAGAAACTTCCAGATCTCCATCCGATCCTCATCTGTATGCACAACCTGGTCACACACGGCTTGGAAAACATTTATTATATTTATTATTTATTTAAAAAAGATCTAAAATCAAAATTTGGATAGAAAGTATTTTTAACATTTAGTCACACACTTTTTAAAAAAAATAAGTATATACATTAGTATAATTCCTCTAAGAAAAATAGTACGTTACTTAATTTTCAGCGTTTAGTAAAAATCTGTAAATTATCTAGGCAGTTTCAAGACTACTTAGAGGAGTTTTTTTTATTAATATTCATTAGCCAGTGTTAAATAGTTTCTCACTTGAAGCAATTCTTATCTTGTATTTACTTTAAATCCATTATTGTTTCCAGATTATGGCCTGGGTTAGTTTTTTACCTAACCTATAATATATTTTCCATTACCGGCTGGCTATACCTGTATGGTATCTTATAATCCAACTTAAGACTAGGACACAACATCCAGTCCCCGCCAGTTAATTCATCAATGTAAAAGGGTAAACCTATATTTTCATCAATAATAAATTTTCGGCCATGTCAGGAATCAACCCCAGAGCCTTAGCTCGGTAGGCAGACACGTTACCGACTGAGCTAAAGTGTCAGACCCATATTCTGTATTGATGACTTGTAATTCTTACTATAAATGTTTGTCCACAATGTAACCAAACAAGTCAATCTTTCGTTACACAGGACATAATGTATTGTACAAGATAGTACAGCCATAAGATGGGATCATACGAATTCACAAGATTATACAACAACCACTTCGGTGGCTGCATGGTCTAAAGCGTGCTATCACAGTAGACTAGATTGCTGATGACAGGTGCATGTATCCTATATTAATTTCAAGTGCATACATTTATAAAAGTAAAAACAATTCGCTTTAATACCTTCGTCAGTGAGTGGCCACATATTCTAAGAAGACATCACATATATGCTAGACTAGAATTACGATAAAAGGGAGATCGGGGTTAGAATCCTGGTCGGATGTACTGAGGGTAGTTTTTACAAAATGGATTTCCACTCTCTTTCCACGAAAATAGGGGTACACTTCCTTTAAATTCAACCTTCCTTATTCCTAATTAATTAGCGTAATTAGTAGGCTTACATGTGCATATAGCCTGAACAGGTAGTAAGACGCGGTGTTAAGAAAACCCGCTTTAATTGCACACCCTTAAGTTTGTTTGGATGAGAATACCAAGACTAAACATTCTAAGTTACTTGGTTTTTGAATAACCACACTCTAAGCCAAGGCATCCAGTTCTAAATAAATATAAATATAAAAATAATACATCTTATGTGCACAACTTAAGCCTAAGTACAAAAGCCTAAGCCATGTTTTAACATATTATATTGTTTTTTGTTTTTGTAGTTTTCCTAATATGCGGTCACGTGGTATTGCATTATATTGCCA
This sequence comes from Timema genevievae, assembly GCA_902155825.1. Taxonomy (NCBI): domain Eukaryota; kingdom Metazoa; phylum Arthropoda; class Insecta; order Phasmatodea; family Timematidae; genus Timema; species Timema genevievae. The sequence continues at coordinate 211,640 of CABFWO010000550.1, forward strand.
TAGGTAAAAAGATAAAAGGTATACACCTGAAGTGTTCATCCTTAAGATCAAGGCATGTAAAGTTTAATATATCTTGGCTTAGGTCTATTGGTTTTACAGTAATCCACACCAGTGGGAATTTTGGAATTAATATTATTTTAAAATAATACGTTTCACTAAAAACACATGAAAAGTTTCATATTCTAGGTGCCCGCTTCGATGGCTGCGTAGACTAACCCGCTACTCTCGTGATAAACTAGACTGACAGTGACGGAGAGAGTGAGGTTCAAATCTTGGTCGGGTGTACTGAGGCTGGTTTTTACACTTTCCCTCCACGAAAATGCGGGTACACTTCCTCTGAGTATAACCTTTTAATCCCTAAATTTAGTAGCGTAACTAGTATATAAGCGTAAAACCGAACGGGTATTCAAACGCGTTACTAAAAAAAAACTTTCTTGGATTTTTTAAAAATATATGAAACTTACAAAAAAAATGTTAAGGTCTAATAAAGGATTTTATTTTTGAACAGAAGTTGAACTTAAAGCAAAACACTAAGCTTTATATGTAGGAGAAGAGAATTGATAGGTGTAAGAAATCCTTATTTACTACTACTTTAAAATAAACCCATCTGATTAGGGTGTGAATATATGGAAGACGAGAAAAGATCAGTCCTTTTGCAGTTCTTATAACAAAATATTTTATTTTTGAGCCACAACAAATAAAATAATAACTATTCTGTACAAATATAGAGTTTAATTGTCTTCATATGGTGGTATCAACAGTTCTTGAATATAATTTGTGAAGGGTGTCCTGGAATTTAATGTCAACTTTTTCTCTTAATTTAAAAAGTTTGTCATCTAATGCCATTATGCTCATTACAGACATTCAAAACCTGTTGATATCACCATGTGAAGACAATTAAACTCTATATTTGTACTGAAGCTATATTTTATTTATTTTGGACAGTAAAAGGTTGTGTTATAAAAACTGCAAAAACACCTTTTCTAGCAGCCCCAAATCCCCATCCAATTTGAGATAAAAATGGATATTTCAAATATTAAATTAATTATTTGCATAAATATTTTAAAATAATAAATTAAATTTTTTATCAGTTTCCATACGATTAAAATTTTAAAACACCAGACAAGTGATGATTATTAAAATAAATGTAAAATGGTAATAAATACTTACTAAACTTTCAACTGGTGTCTTTTGAAACAGACAAACCATTCTTTTTATATTATCCTTGAAACTAATGTCCTTACAAATAGACCAGAAAAACCAGAAACGAGTATAAGTAATTACGAATAGTGATTTAAATTAAACTGGTTATTTAAAACCAATACACATACTGTCTATTATGAATTTTAATATCAATATTATTTTAATAAATGATTTTCAATTATTTACTTTTTTTTTGTTTATATTATTTTTGAAAATGTTTTGATCCCTAATTGCTTTTCTTTCTTTATGCAATATCATTTGGTGAGCCTGCCCACTCGATGGTCGTTTTAAAACCCAATCTGTTCGAAAAAAACTATGCATTTAAAAATTTTAATTGACTTTTATAAAAATGTAAGTATTAGTGTTTGATTTTATTACTCCCATTTCCCAATTTTAAAAAGACCTATTAAATTCCAGCTTAGAAATAAAACACAGAAAAAAGTTTGAAATGTGATCATAATTAGTAAACTAGCTTTTGCACACAGTTTCGCTCTCGTTAATGCCAACTATCACGGGGGGAACACACCACATGTAGTTGTTCACGTGAGAAACAATTGCCACGTAGATCAACGCCGGCCAGCTCCAGGGTTTGTTCTTAAGCTGTGTTGATGGTCACAGCATAGCAAACCTTGAGAGGAAATTGCATTGAGACTGGAAGGACAGGTTTGATGGAATCATGGATATTCTTGGTGTAACGATACATATTCCCGTAGTCATGTCATGACAGTCGCCTCTATGATAAAGTTTTGCAGATTGTTTACCTGTAAGTGGGTCTCATCACACGTTTTAGTTGGGTTCAAACTACGAAGCAAAATGTTGGGTGCTCTAATTTTAATTGAAGAGCGTGGATGGGTAAACCAAACGGATTAAGGGAATTAAAAAAAATTAAACAGGGTAGTGCTTATGGACATGTAAGTGTATGGTAGCTAGCCCCAAGGTGTAGTGGTCAGTGCACTTGGCTACGAACCCAGGGGTCCCGGGTTCGATTCCCGGCTGGTACCGTGGATATTTTTCCCTAAAGAGGAATTACCCCAACGGTCACCAAAGTTTAGTTAATTAGGCTTAAGTTGTGTCTACACTGATTCCACACCCTCATACTCACCATCACCATCCATCATCTCATCTCATCGTGCCATGGAGAAGAGCCTCCACGGAAAGGATGTACTATTAGTATATTCGGCTGTCCCCTGGGAAATGGTAGAATGGTACAATAGTACTAGCTAGTCTTTCCACAAACTGGACTACAAATGATGTAGCCCGGACGCGCAATATATATATATATATATATATATATATAGAGAGAGAGAGAGAGAGAGAGAGGAGAAAGTGGTATCATGAGGAACTGGTAACTATTATTATTATTATTACTATACGTTTTACTACCCATTCGGGTCATAGGCACTTACGCTAATATGTAATAGTTGTGTGATTGTGATATAAAATGGAGTACCTACAGTTTAACGTGGGATCCGAACCACGGTGGAGGCCTGGAATTCCACACATTCACAAGTTGTGAATAATACACGCCTTGTCAGAGGTGAAGAAAGGGTTTGGCAATGGTAACTATTAAACTAAATGTTCCTAGTTGGATTTTTCTCTAGCATAACTATAAGTATGGTTTTTGAAGGCTTTTGTAAAAAAATCCAAAAAGTAGTTTTTGGGAAGCTGGGTGGTAATATGGAACCACACTGTATGTTTTCAAAAAATGCTTTAATATATCCAAAAATAAATAGAAAAGTACAAAAAAGTTAATCAACATCAGTGCAATCTTTTTGTGCCCACATAGCGCACATTAGGCATTGCACCCACACCTCCCCATGAGCATCATCTGCAAACAACCCATCACAAAACAAACAAGTAGTGTCATCTTTAGAAGGGGGTGTCTCCTCGTCAGGCAAGTCGAAAGGAGAATCAACAGAAGAGGGGATGTCAATCGAGTAATCATCACTTGAAACAACCGCTACTGATGCGTTGTTGCTTTGCCTTGATATTTTTGCCTCTTGTTGGCCTTTTGACGCCGGAAGTTGAACGTTGATCTTTTTGCACGTAAATCGATGTTGCTCCTCTTCCACTTCCCCTGCCATGACTCGAACTTTTTCCACTGTTTGGTGGTTTTGTGTCTTTAGGTTGTGCCATAGACGCCTCCAAAAGGTTTCTTGCCTCTGTTTGATATTTTATTTTTTGACTAAGGAATTGGCACAATATCCCTTGGAGAAACAAATGATGTCCCTCCTGAACTTCCAGAACTGGTGGTTGGCGTTGTTGGTGTAAGGCTTGGAGTAGTTTGACGCTGTGGGTTGACAGAGATTGAGGATGACCCTAGTGTTTGCTGCCTCATGACATCAGTTGGTGCATTTTCAATAGCAGCATGATCTGCAGCAATGAAATCAACATAATATGTAAAAACGTCACTATTAAATGGCCAGATGCCAGTGACTCTGAAGCCAGTCACGGCATATGAACCATTGGTGCAGTGTAGAGAAGCAGTTCCTAAAAGTCCTGCGATGTCGTAAGGCGTGAAACGTTTTTCTCCATGAATCGTGTTTTGACGTATTGACTCGCTTTAGTACGTCTTGAGTGGTCCCATGAATGTTTTATCTATAGGTTGTAGTTTGTGTGTTGTGTGAGGTTGGTAGATAAATTATTGCAACATGGTTCTTCCTTGCTAATTCAATTACATTCATATTCCTGGTGTGGGAATAGTGCCCATCTAGAATGGCAAAACGGGCGATGCTGCAGTAGGTTTCGTCTTAGCTAGGAAATGTTAGAACCATTGTGTGAACAAACTAGCCTGAACCCGCCCTGAGGGATGGGCTCTACCAATGGCCCTGGGGGAGCACCTCACATCAATTGGTTGGACAAATTTTTTCCGAGGAAAAATTATCATTGGAGACAGGAAAGATCCCTCAGCACTCATAGCACAAATCACTGTTCACGTTCTGCCGCAGTCAAAGCACCAATTTGTCGCTTCCCTTTCAACAAAATAACTTGTGGCACTTTGGAATGCACGATACTGAGCCCCGCTTTGTCAACATTCCCGATCCTGTCAGCCTCGTATCTGTGCTTCTCGTACTTGGATTCTAGGAGGTCAAAAAATAGCAGAACTATCTCTTTGGTGAAGCCTTCTGCACGGGCCTATGACGTTCCTGTGAGTCTTCTTAGAGACAGCTCTTGTTTATAGTGGCTCAAAAAATGATCTAGCCAAGACCTTCATGCAACCCCCTTTTAAACTGGTTTGGAATGTTGTTACGCACAGCTAGCTGGAATGCAATTCTCCTCAAATCCAGTCTTGTGATTCCATAAAATATGGCCTCAATCAACAATATATATTCCACCAGCTCTTTTTCGATATTCTCAGGAAAATTGGCTTTCTACCTAGTGTCTTTTTCACAAATCGCTCCGAACAAATGTCTTCTTGCAAAGGGAGAGTTCGCAAAGTAGTTTTTGGCACCTAATAAAATTTTGAAGCTTTCTTCAGTCCCATTTTCTTGTCCCTTACCATATTCACTGCCTCTGCCATTATTTCCTGGCTCCATGTTTGTCTCTTGAGGTTTTTATTCGGCTTGTTCCGCTGGGCTCTAGACATCTGGAAAAAATATCAATTTGAAAGAACACTTTTATATATCCAGAACAGTTTTTATAACCAAAATAACTTCAGAATTTAGCTAGATATACTTATCTATAGTATTAGGTATCTATTTATAATTTTTTTCTTTTTCTTTCTTTTTTTTTCATTCATCAACCCCATACCTTTACAAAAATTATTCCATGTTTTGAATTTGTGGGTAATACGGAACCCCAGAGGAGTTGGGTTCCATATTAAAAGAACCAATGGGGTCCGTATTTCACGCATCGCCATCATGGATTTACTTAATTTCTGTCGACACCAAACTTTTAAAACGTGAACATCAGGCAGATTAACATGTACATCTATGCCTCTAGAATGGGATACATGCACCAGTAAACCTAGAACTAGATGATTTATATTTTAGAAATAATTAAATTCACTTACCATTCAAAAGTTTGGAATTGCGAAAGACACTAACGTCCTGTTTCACTGAGCGCAACCGCATAACTGAAGTGGGAGGCGTTCTCCCCTTGCTATGGATGGCTGCCTAGTGCAGTTCAGCCACTATCTGCTAAAGTTCGCTTCTATTATCAGTATAAAACGGAGGGGTTCCATAATATCTGTTAGTTCCATAATACCACACTCCTCTCTATCTCTCTCTCTCTCTCTCTCTATATATATATATATATATATATAAATTTCGACTAGTCTTGATCCTGATTTATTAACGCGAATTAATTCCGAAACGAATATCATGCGTAGGGATTTTTTAATAACACCCGAACAGAATTTCTTATTATAAAATGGTTTAAACTTAAATCCAAATAATATATTACGACAGTGAGTGCTTTTAAGCCGGTCGCTCACCAATCTGACAAAAACATTTATTTGACAAGATATTTTGTCACATGACAATCCGACAAAGAATTTCACACACCACACACCTAACTGAATTTGTCATATGACATCATCTGACATTCAAATGTCTTCGAACAAATGTCCGATGAAGGTCCGTGCACTTCTGTCCGATGAGTTTGGCTCTTCTGACAAAACCTTACCTGAAGCAGGTATTATTACCAAGTACAATTATTATTATTCTTTTTTTGCTTACATTAATGTTATGAGTAATCTCTCGTTTGCTGTGATGCTTTGTCCATAGTTTGTGTGAGGCTTCCCAATCTTATCTTCAATTAACAAGCGAAGAAAATCAAATGTTTCACACTCATGTGAGTGAAATTTTTGAACTTATTTTCATCTTCTCTCAATATTTATAAACACTAAAATATATCTTTCTTTGTCCATAGAATGGCCTTCTTTTCCTCCAATATCAGTACATAACAACTACTTACTAGTAATAGATCTATATCATCGTCACATGACGCCATGACAGTGACTGGGCTTGAATTCTGTCCTAACTTTGTCATATCATCGCCGCTCACTGGGTCTAACAATTTGTCATATGACACCACGGATAATTTTATCAGATTCGTGGGCGACACTGTGTTACTCTGTCGCGCGTCATTTATGCCGTCGCGATCTGAAAAGTTTGTCACCGTAACCTAGGGAACGCCGCGTCAAAGATGACGCATGACGATCCAAGATACATTATATTCAATGGAGCATTTTATACAAGCGTCAGCTTTTGTGTCGCCATGCTGGCGAGACTGCAGGGCAACCAACCTCTACGCCACGTGTGGTGGAACCTCAGTGGATTTCAGTACAAGTATCAGTGTACATCTGTAGCAGTTAGTGAGTGTGTTTATTATTTGTGGTTGGGTATTTATTGTCTACCGCTTTATTTGTTACTGAAATGGCAAATATAAACGGATCCATCTCGAGTGTTAGAATAAAAGAGACTGGTAACCCATTTCCCCCCTCCCCCCACCTTTTTCATGACACGCGACATAAATGTTGCTTGTATGGAAACAAACTGATGTGTAACGCTTGTCGTCACGTCAAGAAACGCTAGACCAAGCGGCAAGTGAAGAGGGTTTTTATTCTAACTACAATATATAAATATACCTTATAAAAAGTTATTACGATTGTGTTGTACCAATCTTTTTAAGTAGTACATTTTGTTATATATATATCCGTTCATTGGAAAAGAGATAATAAAGGAAGCATTAGAAGTAAATGTACCCGCATTTACATGGAAAGATTGTGTAAAGCCACCATCAGTATACTAGACTCATACTCTATAAGCTGATTACATTTTGTGACTGGAACTGAATAAAGAGTGCATCTCAATTAAAAGGTTCAAGAAATAATGACTAATTAAAAACCAATCTAATGAGTGAAAGAGCACGTAAGCACGGGGAGGAGGGAGGGGGTTTCCTCTCGTGCCGGCGCACGCGACTGAAGCTCCCCACCAAGCTATCAGGCTAGCAGGAGGTGTGGAGTAGGTGGAAACATTCCACATCCCTACTTTTCCATTTATTCTACACTCTTTACACGATGATAATCATGTTCTCCTCTGTCCGAGTAGTGTGTGGGTGGGGTGGCGCGTGTTGCCTAACCACTAACCCAGACACTAATCTGACAAGCATGACCGGAGCTATTGTCCCACGTGAGTAGAGCCGATCTCAGGGTCTCTAGTCTGACACATGTCATACAAACACAGATATTGATCACATTCATTGAGACGATGTTGTGACAGCGGTAGCAGGTCACATATCTGTTGGTTATAGGGTCACACGGGAGCTATATGACCCACTTGAGTTATCTTTGACCGCGTTCCAGTGCAACACAATGCAGACTATTGGGAAACAATAGATTAGAAACATTGAAACCACATCGTATCAGACGAATGCATACCATACTCCGTAATATGTACGCAAATATACCCAATTTAACTAGCTATTATGTGGGCTGCGATCAAGGAGAGAATACATTGTTTGTTGTTCATATTATTGATTAATTAAATACGTCTTATTTAGTATCTTATCTATTTATTTATTTGAGGTATTTAAAGTACTCTTTCTGAACCGATTGCTCATGAACAACCGAAGATAATTTTTTTATTATAAAGAGTGAAAAGGCCTACCAATTTTGCCAGGAATGGGTACTTTCCCATCCCTTCCAGGGTTCTTTTATGCCACAATCGACATGGGACCAACTGCTTTAATTCCCCTCGGAATGAAACTGTGCGATGGATTTTTATCGCTAAAAAAAAAATGCGTCGACCCCAGTTAGGTTCAAACCCAAGAGCATCGTGTGCTGAAGTGAGCACTTTACTCAGAGACAACTGAGGTCGATCTTATTTAGTACGAGTAGAATGACAGATATTTGGGTACTTTAATTAGAAAATAGATGGATGGGTAGATTTGGAAGCTTTACACATTCTTTGTGTGAAAATATCTACTATTTTCTTTTAACCTTTGGGAGCTTTGTATAGGGTATGAAATAGTCCAATATTTATATTAAACGACCCTAAAGTGATATATATTACGAAGATATAATTATTCAACTCATTTTAATGTCACTGTGTTTTTACTTTGAGGCACTCAATTCTTTCATTAATTCTTAAGGTCAGGCTTCAGTTGAAGGCACTTGGTTTACCCTCTTGTCTTGTAATGAAAATTTTCAGGAACATTTTTTAAACCTAAACCAAACGACATATGTACTGTACATCGTTATTAAATACAGTGTATTTATGCATTTCAAGTTGGTGGTCGCTCAAATATATGTAAGATATGTCCGTTTGTCCTGTGATAATTGAGAAATGCACTGACCTATTTCTAACGGAATTGGGCGGATACATTATTTGAACACTGTCCAAATGATGTGTCATGTTTTTCGATCTGTTTATCAGCTTACACATGGCGGCAGCTTAAAAGATTTTTCGGTTACTATCTTATTTCAAGTGATTTGAATTTAAAACTCTCTGCAATAAAAATCAATTATCTAGGGCTTTTTTAAATACAATTTTGAACTATTCAGGGAGACTGACAACTTATTCCACGTGAACAACTGTTATTAACTGTTGATATAAAATATTACTGGACATAGTATTAATTTGTTTTTTATCTAACTTTAGCACCAAGTAAAAAAATATCAAATTCAAATCCAAGGAGAAACTACAGCGGATATTTCAACTTTAAGTATAAATATACATTTATTCAATAAAGATATTTTAGGTCTAGTAACTTTAAGAACATGGAGGGATAGAAGAAGTCTATGGCTCACAAAACTTCTAGGTGGGATGGAAGGGGATGTAAGAAAAGGCCAGAGTTTTTGCATTTTTTATGGCAAAACATTATTTGACGAAAATACATAAAAATTGCTTCAGTTCAAATATAGAATTCAATTTTCTTCAAATGGTGACCTCAAAATTTCTTGAATATCTGTCAAGGGTGTGCTGGAATTTAATGACAACTACTTTTTGTCTTCATTTAAACAGTTTGTCATCTAATGCTTTTATGTTCATGATGGATATTCAGAAACTGTTGATCTCAACATGTGAAAAATATTAAGTTATATATTAGTACTGGAGCAATATTTTATAAATTTTAGCAAAAAAAAAATTGTTTAACATAAAAACTGCAAAAACTCTGGCCTTTTCTCGCGTCCCCTTGCATCTTACGACTCAACAAATACGTGGCTAAGACTCAAAGGAAATACGTTACAATTCAAATGTTTTTTTATACTGCTCTAATCAAAAGGTGAACAATATTAATGGCTGTAAATCAAACAAGATTCACCCCTTTTTCTCGAGCAAGAAAGTGTCTTATAGAAGGTTCAAACGGTACGGAGTGCAGAATGTAGTGTGTAATTCATTGTTGAATATACATTGATTGCATATTTAAGTTTATTTTCATACATTGAATTATTTAGATCATAAATCGAATGTAGGCCTATAATGAAGTTTTTTTTAAAGTAGAGCCAGATTTATATTTGTTTATTATCTAACATATACCGGGTAAGGCTTTTAAGTTGAGACACCAAAATATTCGGAAAACGAAGAGTTTTAGAAAAAATCATTTCGAACAAAAGTTTTTTGTTTTGTAAGAGTGAAAGAGGGCATCCTCAATTATTTTTGATTTGATGAACGTCTTAGAGATTATTTCAAGGTCAATTTAGTTTGTTTTTTTTGTTGAAAACTTCTAATTTTTTTTGTGGTATTTTATTCAACAAATTATTTTTGACTGCAATATTTTTATTTGATATGAATTTTTTAAGATAATTATTTTAACTTTAATTTTCATAACAATTTTATTCAATAACTTTTTATTATATAATGTTAAAATTTACTTCGTTAAGTGCAATACTATTTTTAAATTACTTTAATGAATGTTTAAAATCTCTCATCACATCTCTGGATTTTGCTATAGGGCTAAATTTTTACAAAGTGTATCAACTACTACCAACTACTCCATAAAACATCAAGTAGCGTATCAGAAATGCTTGCGGGAATATTGATAGAGAGAATTAAATCGTGTTCATTAAACTTTTATAAAACTAATTGAAGAAGGTATCAAGGTTGGTAGTCATTATTTTGAACGTTTATTAAAGGAGTTTTAAAAAAATATTGCATTTAACGTTATAAGGAAAAACATAAAGTAAAAGTTCTTAATTAAAAATTGTTATAGAAAATAAAAGTTAAAGTATTTTATAAAATTGATGTCAAATAAAAAAAGTTTCAGGCAAAAGATGTTTGTCTTTATATGTAAAACTCGCTTTGCTTCATAAACTAATGTAATTCCAGCGTTGTTTTGAACGTAACAACTTAAAGTTACCGGTATTGTATTCTATATACCGCACCAACTTTAAAGTTGCTCCACTATTTTGAATTTTTTTCGGGGGTTAAAAATGAATTTTTTTAAGTTTTTGGAATTTTTCCGTCGGATACAGGCAAGAAGCTATAAGTTTGCCAAATTTCAAGTTTCTAGCTCATCTGTAAGTGGGTAAACATTAATGTGAATGAGTGAGTGAGTGAGTCAGCCATGTGGCTTTATAGTAGTATAATAGAATACCGTTAAAGATTAGATGTTTTCATTTAAAAACCAAAACCGACCTTGAAATAACCTTGGAGGCGTCAACCAAATCATTCTTTCCTCTTCAAACCAAAAACTTTTGTTCAATTTTTTTTTCTAAAATGCTTTGTTTTCTAGATATTCTAATCTCTCAACCTGGTATGTATATTATTTTAATACATTAAGTTTATTTTAGAGATACAATATTTTGATTGATGCAATAAAAGTACACATAGTTCAGTTAGATTGCCTCTTCGTACCTGCTAGTCCTGCTTATCCTACAAGACTCAAAAGAGCATTCAGCTCTATTTTGGGGGTAGGGTGGGGGTGGAAGGAGTAAATTCGTGTGACTGAGATTGGGTGAAGAATAATATTATGACGACACACATTGCAAGTTCACTCAGAGTTATTGAACTAATTACACTAGTTATATATCAAGAGTTAGTTCTGTTTGAATTATTCGTTAGCGAATGACACAGCTAAAGCGCAGTATAAATCTCCTACCACATCGTTGGACACGTGATGTGGTTGTCAGACTCGTCTAGTCTTGTTTACCAGTTACAGGGCGGTCACAGTTCGAATCCCGGCCTTGTTATCTGGAAGGATATTTATCTGTACCTTATTTATCTCTGTCTCGTTAGAATATATGTATGGTTATCCCAGATAGCTAAGAAGATGAAACGTGGAGAACCAAACCATTACCATGTTTCAACACTAGAACGTGGAGATGTAAGACGGTTATTTTGTTCTAGGTCAGGAGAGGAGTTGAATAACTAAAAGGAACATCAAATCATCTCGATGTCGAGTGAACTCCCCTGAAATGATCGCCCCAAGCCTCGCTCTCTGACCACACTCTCCACGATCCCAATTTACAGGTGTTGTGGAATACTGGCAATCTTTACCTTTCATCTCGTGTTTCATCATCGAGTGGGAACCAAACCAACTGGGTACCACCCACTGCTAGGGACGGATCTACTCGAGGGTGGAGGACGGTTTCTGGCTGTAGGAACCCTCGCCCATAATTCCTAGAGATGGAGTGACCGTCACATTTAGAGAATACAAGGTGACAGTGAGATTATTTTTTTAACACCGCTTCTTGCCACCTAATCGGGCTGTACGGCTAAGTACCAAATACGCTAATGGTTTTAGGGATAAGGACGGCTTTATTTAGAAGAATCGTACCCGCATTTTCGGGAAAGAAGAGAGGAAACCCATTTTTCAAAAATCAAACTCAGTACACACGACCTAGTTTTGAACCTTAATCTTCCCATCATCGGCAGCCTAGTCTACTGCGAGTGTAGCGCCTTAGACCATGTGGTCACCTAGGGGTTAGTAAGATGCTGGCAAGTGGCCAATCAACACAGCGATGTTTAATTACGGAATTCAGTACACGTCGCAATCTACAGTGTCAAAGAACAATTATTATCATGGCAACTATTAGGGCCCTTTTATACAGGCGCTTCGTGACGTGCATTCTATAAATACACAGGAGACAATGAGAGCTTTTGTACACTATCGCACGTCATTCATGTTGTCGCGATCTGAAAAGTTTGTCACCGTAGCCTAGGGAACGCCGAGTCAAAAATGACGCATGAAGATCCAATATACATTATATTCAATGGGACATTTTATACAGGCGTCAGCTTTTGTGTTGCCGTGCTGGCGAGACTGCAGGGCAACCAACCTCTACGCCACGTGTGGTGGAACCTCAATATATCTCAGTACAAGTATCAGTGTATTTCTGTAGCAGGTAGTGAGTGCGTTTATTATTTGTGGTTGGGTATTTATTGCCTACCGTTTTATTTGTTCCTGAAATGGCAGCTATAAACGGATACATCTCGAGTGATAGAAAATAAAAGATTGGCAATCCTGGTCTCTGTTTTTTTTATTTCTTCTCACCCCAGTGGCGTGGGAACGTTTTTATTTGGGGGGGGGGGGTAAATATAATAATGTGCTTTTATAGGGAAAAACATTTTTAGATAAAAAATGACCAGGAAAATGTAATATATAAAACGGTCCTATTGTGCATTTTTCTAATTTATTCTAGGTATGCCAAACATTAGAATTAATACACAGAAAACAAATTAAGAAAAATTATATCTGATGTGACTCAAATAAAAATTATGAAAAACTAATAATTAAATTACGTTTCCAAACACCTTTGCTCTATATTCGTTACTAGCTATAAAACTAATAACTAGTTTTGCAATCTCAAGGTCGTTGAGCCTCTCAGGGTACGCATTAAGTAGACAGAGGTGATTTAGTCTACGTTTCCTCATCGTGGAGCGAATATAGTTATTTTATGTGTCCAAGCATTGAAAAACTTATTTCTGTATTCTGCTGGTATCACTATCAGAGTTTCTAAAATCTCTTCAGTGTGTGTTCCAAGCACATTTCATTTTTATTATGTTAACTTAGTATGAACTTTGTATATTTTTTTAACAAGATCTTTACATTATTCAAAAGCTTTATTTTATTATCTTTGGAGGCGGGCAAAAATGACACTTTTTATCCCCCTCAATATTTTTGGGGGGTAAAATTTACCTCTGTACCCCGCCCCCCGTTCCTGAGTTTCATGATGCACGGCATAATGCTGCTGGTATAAAATCAAATGTCCATGACACACGTCACGAAATGCCGGTATAAAAGGGTCCTATAAAACAATAATTATTGGCAATAATTAAAATGTATACAAGACTGAGCAAATGAAAGCATACACAGACTCAATTACAATCTTTCACAAATTCATGTTCGCGGTAAACATTGATAACATTTTTGTGGGTGTTGATAATTACCATCAAAAGGTACAACTGCGAATCACATGACTTGGTGTAGGGATACGTGAAAGTAAGCCTAATATTTTTTTTAGCTGTTGGATAAAGCCCTTCCTATAAAAATTAGACACTACATAGGCACAAATTTAACTGAACATTCACACACATAGGTATGCGCATACATACAGACATGAAAATACAGGAACACGTAGGCTAAAGCAGACGTACACAACGGGTCACACACACAGACACAACACCCAACTCACTGAAGGCCGAAAATACCTTTTTCAGAACTGGAGAAAACTACATTTAAGTTGGATTCTTGTCACGATCCATTTCTGCACTAGGCCTTGTGTATAAAAGAAAGCACAATTGTGTAAGGTATTGCACTCTATTACATGCAAAACATATTTTAAGGAGGTTAAACCATCAGAAGAAGACTTTTTAAATGTGATCATCAGCCCATAAACCAAAACAAGGAATGCCATTAGGCTACGTCCGCGCAACCACTTTAAAATCTGCTTCAAACTGTTACGTCATACCGCTCACTACATGAATTCTAGACTGTTTCTCACAAACGTTAAGCGGTTTAGAAAGAAAACCACGAGGACAAGAGCGAATGCTCTACAAAATTATTAACAGTCCTTTAGAGCTCAAGGGATTCTAGTTTGAATCTTATTTCGTTAATATACAAAATACAGAGTATAGTAGAAGCCATAACACCACGAAAAGAATAAGAACAATCCAGCTTTGGTGGTTGTATTGTCTAGGACGTTACTCTTGCAATAGGATGGAGTACTGAAAACAGTGAGATAAGGGTTCAAATTCTGGTCAGTTGAGCTGAAGGTGTTTGGTTTCCCCCTCAACTTCCACGCAAGTGTGGGCACATTTTCTCAACGTTATATATTCCTCATAAACACAATATAAGTTTAATTATTATTGAAATGGTACGAAAATCTAAAAGATAAGAAAAAACTAGAGTCTTATTTACTAAAAATACATTTTAAAAATAACTTTAATTTAAAAATAAAAACATTTATTCTTTTATATAATTAAAGTTAAAAATAATATAATAATGTTGAATATATTAAATGTTTGAGATAAATATGAATAAATAAACTAAATTGGTGTAATAGATAGACTGACATGACGTGTATTAATCACAACTTGGGAATGTGAGGAATGCCAGGCCTCCACCGTGGTTCGGATCCCAAGTTAAACTGTAGGTCCTCCATTTCATCTCACAATCACCCTACCATTATACATTACCGTAAGTGCGTATAACCCGAACGGGTAGTAAGACGGGGTACTAATAATACTATATAATAATAATAATAAATAGATAGACTTTAGTTCGAGACTAGTATAGTTTTAATCAGTCTGTTAGTGTACCATGTTTGAGTTGCTCAGGATGTTCATGGCTATCTTATTACCATGAAGATACCACAATAACACAACGTACACATACTCAGTTGCTCAGAGTTCACTAACTATCTTATTAACACGAAGATACCACGATAACACAACGTACACATACTCAGTTGTTCAGAGTTCACTAACTATCTTATTAACACGAAGATACCACGATAACACAACGTACACATACTCAGTTGTTCAGAGTTCACTAACTATCTTATTAACACGAAGATACCACAATAACACAACGTACACATACTCAGTTGTTCAGAGTTCACTAAATATCTTATTAACACGAAGATACCACAATAACACAACATACACATACTCAGTAGTTGAGAGTTCACTAACTATCTTATTAACACGAAGATACCACGATAACACAACGTACACATACTCAGTTGTTCAGATTTCACTAACTATCTTATTAACACGAAGATACCACAACACATCCTACACATAATCAGTTGTTCAGAGTTCACTAACTTATTAGTAGGGCTAGAATTTTTATGATTTTGCATATTTTTGGGGGCAAACCTAGAATGTTTTTCAAGTGTATAAAAGTGTGCTTCATAAGAAACTGAACCGATTTAAGTAGCTTTGTTAGAGCATATTTTAGCATATCTCTGTGTTCTTACGTGATATGGCATATTTTCAGGTTTTTCGTTCATTTTAAGTCATGTTTTGTTATGTTTGAATCATTATTTTGCATATTTTATTATTTTAAATATAAAGTACATTTTTGAATTATTTTTCCTGATAGCCAGAAGCAAGACTGAGAAAAAAAGTGTGTGGGGGTGAGTGCTCGTGTTTAAAACATATGTACACACATCATAACAAACGGTGGAACCACCACGGTGGTAGAACTACTTCCACCCCTCCCTTAGCTCTTCTTTTAAGCCGATACCGATAGCTCTTCTATTTGTGGTATCGACATTGATCTATATAATATAACTGGATGAACATACACACACATTGCCAAGGACCAAAGCATCACGCTCAATTTTATCGTCTGCTACACTGTGGGGGGACAGATTTAACGGTTTCTTTCAATGTTCTTATGTGAAAACATGTTTCTGATGAATAAAAGTGTCATTGTTTGAAAATAGTGAGGCAATCTACCACACTTTCCTGAAGAAACATTGTCATTAAAGGATATAAATTCAGTTTTACAGGTAATACTCTACAGATACGAATAAAATCTTTAACATATTTAAATATGTATTTATCATCAATGTTGTTTACAGTCTGCCAAGACTAGACTTATATTTAAAGTTGGTTATTGGCATGTATATTGGTTTTAGAAACCATATTATATTGAAAGTTCAATAAATATAATGAATAAGTTATCTTAAAAACTTGATTACATTTGTTTGAATGACAAACTTTGTATACTTGCCATGTATTCAAACTATTACTTAGGTTATAGGCTTGTAGAAAGTATTATTATGTTAAAAAAATTTTTAAATGTTGGCTCATATCTTGAATATTGCTTTCAGAAACCATATTATGTTGAAAGTTCGATAGCTATAATGAAACAAGTTAGCTAAAAACTGTATTACATTTGTTTGAATGACATACTTTGTGTAAGTCTTACGTTCAAATGATAATTTAGGTTTTAGGCTTGTAGGAAGTACGGTATCTACTAAACCCTGATTTTAATAATAATAATACAAATTTGTAAGGCTTTATTTCGTACCAGAGCACTATCATCTATCTAATATTTTGTTAGGATAAACGGACATTTAGAACAGAAGTAGAAATTTCCTTCTGGAAGGACGTTTATCCTAAATAAACACACCTATAGGGTAAGATTATGGTACGAGATAAAGCCTTACAAGCTATCTTCCTTCAAAAATCATCGTATATATTAGGCTATATCAACTTATTTAAGGAATAAACTAACCAGTTTCTAACTTTGTTACGTTATTCTAAGCTTTTACTAACATATTTATTTCATTTAACTAATCACACATTGTTGTATCTCATATATTCAATCAAATTAATGAACGATGTCAAAATGCCACATTGCCTTGTATGAGTGTAAGAGAGAAATATTTACCCGTAAGTTTTCTTCTCTCTTACACAATAGTATGAAGACAACAGCTCAAAAATTTTAGCCACAGATGTCCATCCAGTTATATTATAGAAATCAATGGGTATGGAGTTTGTGTGGATGAAGGGTTGTGGTAGGTGGGGAACAAATATCGCACCCTCTCAGTGAGGGTAGAATCGACAGTACAGGTTTAACTGTATAACCCGGTTGTTCTCTCCCCCCTCCCTCTGAATATGGCGAAAACGTAATCTCTACCAATGGGCAGACCTATATTGCAAATTCTGTGACGTAAGAGCTGGATCGGAAAATAAATTTACTGTGAAGCAGCATGTTGACAGTGAAAAACACAAAAGAGGTCGTCAGTAATTCAAGGATGAGAAAAAGTTACAGCAAATACTCGTTGGACAAACCAGTGCATCTTCAAAACATTCTATATTTTACGAAAAACTGTGCGAAGTCTTCATTTCAGCTGATATTCACCTGTTATAACATTTCTCCATTTATAATAAGCTGACAATAATTTTCTTGTCCATCCTAGTAAAAAACTATCGCCTTAGTTTTAGAGAGTTTATATAAAGATCTATTTTGCCTGTTACCAGATTCAAACGATTTAATGCTTTCTACAATTCACTTTCATTCTCAGTCATTAGTATGGCATCATCTGCATATAACACTACTCCCACATTAACATTGTCCATTTGTACACCAACCGCGCTGTCAAGCATCCCTCATGCACATTTTCATGAATACGTTAAGCAAATATGGATAAAAAAACACAGCCTTGACTAACGCACTGCTGAATGTCACACCATTCGCTTGACCTTCGTCTACCCTAAGGTACTCTTTACTTCTATCATTCACTGCCATAACTGCATTTACGAACCATATATTCACACCATACTCTTTCAAAACAATCCATTATATACTCATGTTCACACTATCGTATGCTTTCTCCATATCTACAAATACACAATACATTTTCTCCCTTACTGCTATACATTTACCAATCACTTGTTACAACGCAAATATTTGTTCCATGTTAACCTCTACCTGGCATGAAACCACATTGCACACCCCATATCTTGTCCGCAGTTTTTTCACGCACCCCTCTCAATCAAAATTCTTCCAAAAACTTAGCCTGGAATGCTCAACAAACTAATTGCCCTCAGTGGCTGATTTAAATTTGTTGGGCCCCTAGGCACAATTATAAAATGCGCCCACCTCCCCAAACCTTTCCCATTTTTTTTTTTGTCAAGGGATTTAGGAAGTTTAGGAGGAAAGAGGTGCTGGGGAGGGGGGTCGGAAGTTAGTATTCAAGAAAAGATTTCTACAAAAACTAATCAGGCATGTACAGTATACGCCCTACAGTAGCTTGAGTTAACATTATGAAGGGGAGACTGACGTCAGTTACAAAGCGATTTGCAAAGTACAGTTATTTGAAAATAAATATTGTAGTTCTGACTTTAACTTGAACGATCTCGATAATGTTAGTCAAAAATTTTTAAACGTAATAAATAATAACAAAATATTATAATAAAAATAAAAATAATGTCATCCAAAATGTGCCGCCCCCTAATGCCGCTACCCCTAGGCCCATACCTAGTGGGCCTATAGTGTAAATCCGTTTCTGATTGCCCATTTCAATGCCTGTGGCTCTGTATAACGCAACAATGCCAGCATTCTTCCAGCCATTAGAGACATTCAAAATACCGGCACACACATTGAACAACTCACACAACATGGCAAATAGTACCATGCCCCTCTCTCCCCCCCACTTAAGCATTTCACTTGCGATCCCAACTAAAACCGCAGCTTTGCCATTGTTCAACAGTTTCGTCAGTTTCATAGCTGTAAACCCATAAGCTTTGTTATTTCTTTTACTCATAACATTTTCCCTATTTAATCCTACTTTCTCTATGTTTTCGCCATAAAATTGCTCAAAATACTTCCTCCACCGCTCTTATGTACTGTTTTTATCTCAGATAATCTCACCACGGTCATTCAGAATGTCATATGTATCTGCTTGCACTCCTTGGTTCGTTCTCTTTACACACTTCCAAACCAGCTTCTTATTTTCTTCCAAATTATTCAGCACTCTTTATCATTATTTTAATCTCATTTTTTCCTTACTTTGCTTACTACTTTCTTTGAATTCATCTTTTTCTCTTTAATACTTTACGTTCTGTTTCACTCTTCACGGCAATCATTCGTGTGTACGCTTCTTTCTTTTATCTTTCACCTGTACATCCCACCATGCATTTCTTTTAAGGTTTCTTACTTCTTAAACTCCACACACAGCTTCCATGCACTCAACTACGGCCTTTTTTTTATTCTGTTCCAAGCATTTTATATATCATTAGCATTTATTTCAATATTCCATTCATGATCTTATAAAGTTAGTTTTTCGTCCAGCAATCTTTCATGTTGCGCTATCACATTTTATCCTGCAAATTTCCCACTTTCACTTTTGCTTGCTTAGTACTCTTTCACTTCTTCCTCACAAAACTTCTAATTAATTCAACTACTGAGATTACTAAGATGTGATCCGTTCCGCACTCAGTTCCATGCGCAGTCCTGATATTATCTACTAAACTTCTTATAGTCTCTCATCATCCACCACAAAATCAATCATCGTTCTAGAATCGTTGCTTTGCCTTATATACAAGTGAATAGCTTCTTGCTTAAACCATGTTTTCGACACAAATATACCTTTTTATAACCAGAGACTCACTAGCTTATTACCATTCTTGCTTACCCTGTCTTCACCATACCTTCTTAACACTCTGAATTCTCTCTTTGGGTACCCATCCTTCCATTCATATTGCTTAACAAATTAATACTTTCACCCGATTCATATACATTCAAGATTTCACTGAGCTCATTTCAAACCAATACTCTCACATTAATCGTATTTAAACTCACTCCACTGGAGCTTAGCTAGCAACTAACATAATCCTACAAATGTATATTTTTATACGTACTCATAAAATTCTAGATGACACTAACTCATACCTTCCCATAAACAGCTTAGCTGTTGGGCCTAGGATTAATCCTCCTCACTAACTTCTTCGTAACCATTTATCTACACCTGACAACAGTGCCAGGCTACCATCATTCGTCATCAAAACATCTTTCCCGTTTCGATTGGTTTCACATAAACACAAAATATCAATTATTCTTCCAGAAATTTCCTCTAACAGGTCATCTAATTTCAACTGGGCTCAATAACTAAAAACTCGAGCATCCTTGAAAAATTATGTCTTCTGGTCCAGGCTAAAATCCTTTTTTACTCGTACACTGAAATTTGTGTGTCACCTCATAATTTTTTTCTTTTATATGATAAAAATGTGAACACAGCTAACCTAAATTAACCTCTTTAGTCGAAGGGTCTAGTCACTGATATTAAAATAAGCCTGGGCCTAAGACTAAAAAATAAACTAGGATTAGAAGTCAACACTCTTATTTTATTCAAAATGTGAGACATGTAACCCTGAATATTTTTTATTATATATTATTTTACTTAATGGACTACTTTATGGTTCAGGGTTGTGATCCGTCCGCTTTAACTTGACATTGTTCCCCAAGGGCTGTCTTTCCTTCCAGTCAGCGCATGATTATAGTGCACTAGATTGTGGGAATGATCACCTCACTTCCGCAAAGCTTGACTGTGTCGAGTTTATGGAGGTCAGTTCTTCTGTTGAGAGATACTGCCAGCCCCTTCTCTTTTTCTACAAATATAAATTATGTGTGAACGCTTATCCATTGTTTGGATGTAGGTACAGTGACTACATTGATTAATAATAGTTGATTAGAAGTAAACATGTTAAATTGTTTATCTTACATTATTTACTTGTAATCAACAATTCCTTTACATGATTCAATTAACATTTCTCTTAACATATAACTACTTTGGTTATTTATTCAACTAAAATATCAAATCCCACCGCAAGGAGGTAATGACACTTTAATTAACTTACTACCCATATCAGTGGGAAAGTGGTCTAAGGATTAAGCTCATCAAGTCTGGTTGGCTGGCAGCTGGAAGGTGGACGATTGTATCTTACTCGGTTGAAAAAATATGTTTTATTCCTAAATTGTTTATTACTCTGCTTTCACATAATAACGGCGCATTTACAATTGTGATTAAACTCTAATGGCTCTATTGTAAGTAAGGAGCCATGAAAGCCTTGATTACATAATATATAGATGAGTATTAAATTCTGTAATGTTTGCTGTCCCTAGAACCCAACATTATTATTTTATGGCTTAAATTGTTAGGTTAACTACGTCAATGTAACAATAAAAGAGATTTATTTTTAAAAGCTGTAAAGAGTAACTTAGACTACTTTTCTAAAGGTTCCAGTTTCAAGCCCTGGATGTTCCAGATCTTTCTTTGAAGCAGCGGGTCTGGTATGAAGTCAACTCAGTCTCGTGAGGACAAATGGGACGCTACTTGAATAATGATGTAACGGCTCCGGTCTAGAAAACTGAGATTAACAGCCAGTGGGCTCAATGTGCTGACCACATGATACACTCTATCCTCAGATGTTGGCACTATTTTCGCCAATATGCGGCGGCTACTTGGTCGGTATAGCTTACTTGCGTGTTGATATAATGAAGTATTTTTTAAATAGTACTTTTATTATTTCAATAACTTTTTTTGGATTTTAAAATGACATTCAAACAATAATTTTAAAAGAATATATATTTTTTGATTAGCATAATATTTATGAAGTCTAATTTTCTATAATAAAAACCCACAAATTGGTATATTCAATATAAGAAGTAGCCAAATAACAGATTGAAATATAAGGTATATAAGTACTTTGTATAAAATTACTTTTTTTATATTTGGTTTCGTCCATAGTTACTTAATCATATAAATATGCCTGTATTTACATATATTTATGCATAACCAGAGTGTAAAACCATCCTCTGCGTTGGGACTCGTTACCCAAACTTCTCATCATCAGAGAACAAGACTAATTTATCTTGATAATTAGTTTGCATACCCAACGACTCTTGAGGGGAAGAAGATTAATATCATCCAAAATATTGGTAAAAATCTTGGCTTAGCTATCCATAACATAAACATTGAAAATATCGTTAAAATGGTCTAGCACAATTAATGAATATCTGTAACTTTAACGTGTATTTAACGTGCACTTTCTCAACCGACTGATTATAGCAGCACAAGACAATTTCTATGAGCGAGAGTAAAAGATCCTATCAAATTTGCTGAAAAAGGTATTCTCACATACATCCCAACGGTTCTTTTTATATGCACAATCTAAATAGAACTGACAGCTTAAATTCCCCTCAGAAATAAGTTTTGCGACGGATTTTTATCTTTCAATAAAAATCTGTTGACCCCGAATGGTTTTGAACCCATGAACATCAGGTTCTTAGGCGGGCACGTTACCTAAAGACGACCGAGGTCAACCATTTTGTAACAAATATAAAATATTCAGTATTATCTATATCAAAGTTATTATTATTATTATTATTATTATTATTATTATTATTATTATTATTATTATTATTAGCACCGCGTCTTACTACCCGTTCGGGTTATACGCACTTACGCTAATGTGTAATGGTAGGGTGATTGTGAGATGAGATGGAGGACCTACAGCTTAACGTGGAATCCGAACCACGGTGGAGACCTGGCATTCTTCACATTCACAAGTTGTGATTAATACACGTCTTTTCAGAGGTGAAGGAAGGGTTTGGCAATCAGATAAATCTGTACCGGGAACGAGGATTGAGCCCCGGACCTCCAACACAGAAGTCTGACACCTTACCCCTAAACCACCAGGTCACCATCAAAGTTATTGAAATTCCATATTAGTGTTAGACATTTTAGACGTATTTTGCAATCTTTGATGACTAGATAATACAAGTTTTTGCCATTTGCTCGAAACAACTTGTCCTGATCTGTGAATCTAAATTGAGCAAGTTAGACAAGGCTATGAAGGACGCCTAATAGCAGATGTAATATGAAGAATTGAATTATACGGTTAATACATTCCGTGAAACACAATCACTTTCAATCGGCAACAGGAAATTTGCTACAAATAGATCGTTCGATTACAATCTCTTTCCCCTCAAGTGTCCAAGAAGATTGAGATCGTGAGAGGTAACAGGGACAACCTCTTGATATTCCACGATTTTCTAACGAATGGACGTAGCTGATAGCTAGAAAAGATACCAGGTCTTCTTTCACATATTCATACGTCAAGTATTGTGATCTGGAACTGTCGCTTTTGATAGATATTATCAATACCTTTAAAATAACTCTAATAAAATAGTAAAATTTTATCAATGTGAACCTCAAAAAACATGTTTGTACTTTTTAAAATGTTTTTTTAAAATTTACTTTGCTCCGTATCTTACTACGCGTTCGGGTTATACGCTTAAGTACTAATTACGCTAATGGTTAGGAATTAGGAAGGTTGGATTTAGAGGAAGTTAGCCCACATTTGTGTGGAGGGAGAGTGGAAAAACCATTTAGGAAAAACCACTCCCAGTTCACACGACCGAGATTTGAACCTCGATATCCCCGTCCTTGGCAGTCTATCTCAACACAAAACTAGCGATTTAGCTAACTACGCAACCAAGGTGGATTTTTTCAATTAAAACGGAAGCAAAGACCTATTATCCTTACCAGCCTCCACATCTGTTCGATTGTGAGAGTTGAACGTTACCCATTTAATAATTAATCTGTGATCATAACAGAATTGAATTAGATCGAAGATAGTCCATTAGATAATTAATGTTCACTATTTTAAATAGGCTACCTATCCGTATAGTATTATATATAGGCAGGTTCAGAAAACACTATTTCCATCCTACCTGTCCTAGTTACTTGGTGTTTAAAGATAATAAAATATTTTTTCTGGCCCTCTGTTTCAGTATCACGTAGATACCCTTTTAATGTGATTCAAACCTTACTTAAGTATCTTTATTTTTACTCTAATTTGCTGTGTGGAAGAAAAGTAATAAAATATATCTCATTACACGTCGTTGGGTGTCACCCTGATATCATAATTTATGGCAAGCTGGAAAAAGAATCCTGTCTGTACTTCTTCCCGTTATAGCAACTTAGTTTAGTTATATTATATGGTCTAGTATCCCAGTATTAGTTTTGCGGTTTTATAAGGTATTAGGTATCAACATAATTTTAGTTTAAGTTTATGTCAAATAATTAACTATCTAACCTATCTCCATCTTAAAGGCCTAATTAGAGAAAAGAATGAGCTATCAACAAGTTTTTAATTTAAACGCACACAGATATACAGTATATATGTATATATATATACATACCCTGTATATTTATATAACCACACACACACTAATATAGACACCTTGTGTATATGTATATAAATGAAATACTGAAAGACACATAAACATTTAAACAACATTTTAGTGTGAACATAAAATTGGTTTTATACAGCGTTGGCCTTTAGTCCAGGATATTTGGTGCATACATGGTTATTAGAGAAGTACTCTCATTCTCATAACATTACGCATTAGTATTGGATAGTTAGCCAATCTTTATAAAAAACAACAACTTAGGAATCAAATCGTAGCCACAGTTCATAGCAGACGTTTATTCGCTATCTATATGAGAAGGCTAACAGTACACAACATAAAATATGATGAAAATAAAGTTGACAGTGAGTATATTAACAAATCCAAAACGGGGAATATGTTTCAATACTTTCTATATGAGAAAACAATATTGAAACATACTACGCAACCAATTAAAATGGCCGCGAAGCGATAAAATAAACCCGACAGGGACAATAGATTTAAATTCTTTCTTTATGAGAATGTGGAGAAAGGTAACCTTAACTTTCGTACCTAAATTAAATTGATAAACTCAACATAGCCAACATAAATAGCTTAGTAGTTTGAGCCAAGCCTAGATAGCCACTTCAAACACAGGCGGTCCAACTTGAAGAGTAAAAAAACACTAAATGTATAGGCAAGCTTTCGATAGCAATAATAGATAAACATAAAATAATAATTTAATCATGAACTTGATAAGTTCTACTTAGCAAAAAAATTAAAGTAGTAAGACGTGATGGTATTAGATAAAATAAATAACAGGCTAACCAAATAGTACTTTAACTATAAAGGCAAGTTAATGAAAACAAATCATGCACAAGGCTACATTATATTAGACTGGAAGAGTCGGAACTATATTATATTACTTTCACTGACCTCAGCAAGATAACAAAATTACCTTATGCAAATAATAAATTAAACTTAGCCTGGTAAATGATCGACTCTCTCAGTGGTTAAAATACACAAGATCATCTAGCTAGTTCCCTAATACATATTTATCAATTTAATATTAAAGTACAGCCAGAGATGAGCTTATGTGACTTTTTATAATCGTAGACCGATCAACCAGTTCCCGGTCCTCAAAGTACACGTTAACGCCATGTTTGACGAGTCGTGTCTATGTTCCAAGAGATCTTCTCTTGGTATCCTTGTTTCCTGCCTCTCAGTAGATACAGTCTCACTACCCGCAGATCATACCAGGCTCCCTAGGGGCCGCGCATGCGCAGGAAGGCTGGTATATTCACGACAACCCCGTCATAATGACAGCTCCGAGATATTTTTGGTCTTGAACTTTTATTGTGGGGCAAGGTAGTGGGCACACTTCAACAATGAAGTCTCAGGACTTTCATTATTTTATTACTGCTATTTTTACCCATCTGGGGACTTAATACTGACCTCCAACAGCCTGGCAACCAGGATATCCTTCATTCACAAACTAAACTAATCTACCATCTCCAAGACGAAATTATTCAAATGAATATTCAGTATAATACTATTGATAATATGCTTTAACTTCTTAAAATAGCGGATGAGTTAAAGCTATTTAGTAAGAGACAATCTCTAAAAGTATTTTTCAAAATTGTCTAATAATCTCAGATTGATGATAATAGTAGTAAAAACATTTTAATAATAATATTGCTGGTCTGGGTTACATCACTCCTTTGTGTAAAGAATAACTCGTACTGATGTACCATTTCCGAGGGGAGGCCCGAATGTACTAATCGTACATCCTTTCCGTGGAGGCTCTTTCCGTGTCCCGATGAGATGAAGTAATGGCAGGGGCACCGGAAGATATTTGAAAGTGGGGGGGGAGGGCTCAACTGAGAGGGTGTCTGGAGGTTCTGACCGGGTAAAATGTTATACCCTGGATGACTTTTGAAGCTATTTGAAGGATGTGTATTTCTAACATATAATACTTTTTTATATCTTTATGTGGCATTATATAATTATATTAACAATATAGTAGTAACTTATGTGGAGAATAAAGTGCTAGCTATTTTCGGTCATCAATTAAAATTGATGGGTAGACCCCATCTATATTTTTAATTTATAGATAATTATAATATTTAGTGGTATTTGGCCAAAAGGGGAATCGGAAGCCCTCCTCTAAAATTTTTTCGAAACTTGGATGCCCTTAGAAGCAATTTAGAGTGGTCCACGCTTGGAAAATTTACAAAAATTATACTCTTATATTAGTTATTTGGAGTGATTCTCACCCAGAATATTTTTTTTTAATTTTGAATTTTATAAAAGCTAATTAAAGGGTTCCTCGCCTGGAAATCTTTTGAAAATTTATTACTTGTAGATGCTATTTAAAGTGATCTCCCTCTAATAACTTTTTGAAAATTAAATTCCTCTATAAACGTTTTATAGTGGCTATTTAGTGAAAAATTGTTTTAAATGTGATGCCTCTAAAAGATATTTTGAGCTTTTTAAAATTGTAGTTAGACTTAAATGCATACAACCAAATACATTTTATTATATTTATGTAGGTGCTACGGATCTTAATGAATGCCAGGGTTAACCACAACTTACAATAAGAATAGTATAAATGGAAGGCAAAAAATACCTGAGAGGAAAACCTTTACATATCAAAATGTTTTCCTATGATATTTAATAGAGCAAGAAAACCTATCAAATTCTAATGATCCTGTTTTGCAGCATAGCTTTTTGGAGTAATTAGATTCAGTTTGTGCCATATTTATTAGTCGCACTGTACTGTTGCTAAACTTCCGTACACGTGCAAAGACTACGGGTTAGGAACATTCAGTTTGCTTGCTTCTAGCCCTAGTAATTATTAAGGAAAAACACCTCGCAGTGTAAGTGCGAGAAAGAGAGCAACATATTTAATTTGCAAACTGTATTTATTTTGATTTCTTTAAAAAAAAAGTAGTTTTGCTTGTGCTCGCAAGAGTTCAGCAGCTCTCGGTATCAAAATTGATGTTATAGCCAGGAAACTGGTGGGGGGTATTAGTTTTTTCTGAACTTGTTAACTAGGTGTTCTGAGAGAACGAGCGCGATGAAGAATCGAGGATGCCATTCTGGAAATTTCTTGAATGTATCATATTAATAATTGGTGAAAATAAAAGTTATAAAATGTATTAATATAAACAATATCTAATTACCAATATCATCAAGCGGTTCGCGAGATCGTATAGCGACAAAATATAGAAAAAAAAGGTTAGTTTGAAAGTTTTAAGTAAAAACACAATTCTTTATAGCTCGCATTTCAAGACAGTTATTAGTAGTATGCAAAACAACCCATTACAAGGATTTTGTTCGGATCAGATTTTGAATTTATTCTGAGCCTCTCGACAGATACCCTACACACTATAATTTAACTTAAGGCTAGTGATTAAACATTAACCCTAGATTCTGGTGTCCTTTCGTTTTGAAATGTATCATCAAGGTTAACGACTGATTAAAATTTTAAACCCAGCTGATTTCTGCTGATAAAATTTATTTATCTTACACATTTTCAAACATCACTGATAAGGCCTACACTTTAAAATTCTTTTACATCCCAAGTTTTTCCAGACCAAAGAATATTTTCTTTTCCAGTATTTTATAATAAAAGCTATAGGCCAACATAGATAATCTCATAATTTTTATTGACTATTAAATTCCTAGCACAAAGATCATCAAGAATGAAGTAACAATAATTGAGGATAAAACTAATAGCTTGGACTTGGTAATGCTCTCCACATACATTTTTGCAAAAAAAATATATAAAAATTTCAATGACATTTTATAATTTCTCTGACTTCTCCTTGACTTTTCATGTCACACCCAATTAATTGGCTTTTACGGGTTTTCTTTGTTTTCCATGTACACTCCCATTACCTTGGAAGGTAAGTTAGTTTCATTGGCATAGGGATAATTTAATTTTGAAATCATTCCAGATTGTACATCTATAACATGATGTTAAGACTTCAGAGAAATAAGAAAATATTTTAAAAAGTGGTGGTGGAACCTTATTTGTGTGATGGAACAAGCGGAAATATGAAGAATTATTTATTTTAGGAGGGTTTCTTCCTCCAAGTTAATGTTTAAAAATTGGATGAGATGCCCTAAAAAAAATCTATGCGTTTTTCTTCCTCCCAGTTAATGTTTGAAAATTGGATGCCCTAGAAAGTGATCCTCAAAAGTGGAGAGTTTTTGAAAATTATACTGGTTTACAAGAAATTTAGAGTAAACCTCCCCCGATTTTTTTAAAAAATTTGTATGATTCTAAAGGCTATTTGGAGTAGTCCTACTCCAGGAATTTTGAAATCATAAAAGGTTATTTAGAGGGATCCTCGGCTATTTTTACTATCAAAGTTAGATGCCTCTTACAAGCTATTTGAAGTGGTCCCCCCCCCCCCAACACATTTTTGAAAGGTAAATGCTTTTAGATGATAAACTACGATCTCTGAAGATCGGATTGCAAAATCAAACTAAGATAAATAATTTCAAAAACATTCTTTTACAATCAACATTGAAAACTTCAGAGATTTTCTGGGAGATGTGAGGGCTTTGAACCCCATAGCCCTCCCCTCGCTACGTCCATGCTATATTTCTATTGTATGCTACGCCATAGTTGAACCATGGAAGGTAAGACTTTCAGAATGAACTAAGTGTACGTGTCAACCCTGTAAAGGCTAATATCGTGGAGGGCAACTTAATGGACCTTTAAACTAGGTTTCATTAAATATTTAGTATCTTTCTTACAAGCCATACATACACAATTAAATATATTATCACAAAAATATTTAATGTAGGTTTAAAACTAATAAAATATTTCATTCAAATAATAAACCGTATTAATTTTATTGATGTCCAGTTTTTTAATTTTTTAGGATTGATAAATATATGGCAAAAATAACATTTGAATTGTGGTTGAAAATCCGCCTCATGTTAAAATTAATCTTACATTTCAACTGTGCATTTTTTCACTTTGTTCTTATCTGTGACAAAAAGGACAATAAGTATTACCCTTTGGCTTTACTATTCTGGTATTGTTTATATTTAAGGCAATCACAATTAGGCCTAATATTAGTTATTATATTTTTGTGAAAGAGTTTATTCTCATGTGAGAAAAATAAACTGCAAAATTAGGGCACTTCTGTTTTTTTATTAAATGAATTGTAAATTTAAGTCTTTATTACCTAAAATTACCAAACTGATAGTAACAGATGTATGTTTTATACATTGGTTTTGAATTTACTTGGGAAATATTGGGGGGGAGGGGAGAGATTAAGATAGGCTTGAGTCCCCCCCTGTTCCGGAGCCCCTTAGTGATGGTGATAGTGAGTAAGAGGGTGTGGAACCAGTGGAAACTCTGAAACCTAACTTAAGTCTAGTTAATTAAACCCTAGTAACAGTTGGGGTAGTTCCTCCTTCGAGAAAAATACCCATGGTAACAGCCGGGAATCCAACCCACGACCACCAGGCTCATAGTAAGTGCACTGACCACTACACTATGGGGCAGGTTATAGTAAAAAAATATGTAAGTATATGATAGCTCATTAAAAATAATAGCTATTATAATGAGTTTTTCTTTTATCTTTTATTATTATAAGCAGATTCTTGTAGTAATTATTTAATTTAGGATGTATTCTTGTATTCTTTATAGTATAAACTTGGCAGGGAACTAATCTTTCAGGATACAAAACAAAGAGCAGTTAAGGTTGAGTGAAAGATTGATGACCTCTGAATTACTGACCCAAGTTCCAATTTGTACAGGATTTGAGTCATTCTCTCTGCTAGAGACTATAATATTCTACTCTAAATAACATATACACAGTAAACTATCACGAGAGGGTGACATTTACTTTAATTCATAATTTGTTTGAAGTAGGCTATCATAGGAATCCTTAGCTGAATTGTGTTAATTTTGGACTCAAGCTAATCTCAATTGAATTCATTGGGCTTATATATATATATTATATATATAAATAATTTGACTGTGAAATTTCATTTCAGGTTAATTCTTATGCCATTCATTAAAATATATAATTATTATTCTATTTCCTCTGGTTCTTCAGCCTTCTGGATTAAGGCTTTGGCCAGAGGGTTGTGCTGGAGTTTTAACCCCCTTCCCCAAAAGTTGATGGTTTAACAAAAAAAGGAAGGTATTCGTTAGTAAAGTAACAAAACTGTGTTGACTAGGACCAAATATTGACAAAGAAAATAGGCCTATTAATTAGTGTGGGAGGAAATTAGGAAAAAATAAACCCCTTCGACTGGAAACTAATCGTATTGTTGTTCCGAGAACACATCACAAATGAGTTGGCATACAAATCAGAATCAGAAGGCATGAATGGAATAAGTAGTGGGGAGAGGGGGGTCAACCCCCAACTAGTTGAAGTTAGGGAATCTATAAATAGTTGCAGTTTGGGAACAGCCTGTCTGGAGATAAGTGCATTTTATTGTGTATAATGTGTAGACTAGTGTTAAATAGTTAATTTCTGTGTAGCTTGAACTGGTTTACTTATCCTGAATGCTAAAATGTTTTGATTTCTAAGTTAACATTGTGATTTCCTGAATAAGAGCGAAACAATTTGGTCTACTTTAGTTCTTAGTAGGAAGAGGTTTTTAGAAAATACAAGCATGTCGATTTGCAGTATAAAGTTATAACATTTTACCAGGGGATTAGTGTCAACTGAACATGACTGCTGTATATAGCACGATTTTACATATGAATACCCATATGAAAATAGTTTTAAGTAAATTTTTTTACCCGTTAAAAATGGTCTGATTTCTGACTTTAGCCAAGGTCGTCGGATTAGCAGGCTACTAACCAAGGCACAAACAGTACCAACCTCTTTCACCCCACCCCCGTCTTAACCTCCCCAACACTCTCCAATAGGTCTTTCTCTCCAATAGCTCGGTGTCTCGTATATATAAGAGCCAAAAGTTTTCAATATATTAGGTCAAGTCTGAAATGTCTTTATTTGAAATGTGTACAATTTTGCACCTTTTGGGTAGGAGTGACTCAACCTTATGTCTAAGCACAAATTCTTAAATCTCCAACTTTATTAGATAAATAAGAAATTATCTCTTATCCAGGCTGGGTCAGTGACGGTGGAACCTTAATTTTGTAGAGAGGGGCACTAACCAAAAAGGGTTAAGAAGGACTTGCCTCCCCCCTCCCTCATGGTCCTCATTTTGATTTAATTTTGGAAACTATATTTCTATATAATTTATATAGCCTGGTATTTTATCAGAGTTTTTGAAATGTTGATGCCCCAGAATATATTTATATCGATTCTTGCCTGCTGGTTTTTTTAATTCAATGCCTTTAGAAACTATATGAAGTTTGTTTTCAATCGTATCATATTTTAAAATATAAGAGAAGAGTGAGATAAATCTAGATGGAGTGTACCCCAACACCTTCACCCTTAATTACTTTATTTATGAAGGGTTCAATGTAAATATTTGGACTTGAAGGAAAGAGGGGCTATGTAATTTTCTAAATGTCGAACAAATTGATAGCGTTTAGGGTATTCAATCCCTGTCATTAATTAAAATAAAATTCAATTTCAGATATATTCTAGAATAATTTAATATTAGTAAATGTTATTTTCTGGAGGCAGTTAAGGGGTGGTTCTCCCCAACCCACAATAAATTTTGACTAGCCACAACTTACATTATTTCACCAAATAAATATAATGGGGAAGACAAATTTGAGGGAAACGCAATTGAATTCACAAGCGGAGAGGAATTAAATCTACCATTTAAATACAACCTCTGTCTTAATAATCTGAGTATTCCCTTAGCTTATATTATAAACTTCAGGTGTGTAAAGCGTTTCGATTCTGAGTGGATTCCAATTTTGATATCCTAACCAATAACCCAAAATTCTTATTTCTGAAAAACCATTGTTTCTTCTATAAAGGTAACCAAAAAGAAAAGTAGCTGTGACATGTTTATTCTTCAAACATAATATAAAGGCATAAGTTACATACTAGAGTAAATGCGACATGTTCTTAAAGATCTAGTGGTCAGTTCTGCTCCCTGGCCAGTTTCTTCTGACTTAAGTGTACCTCAAGTGCGGCTCGATACCAAATACAAGATTACACCTACCTTGACTCGAATGGACTGGACATGTTTCATATGTGAAACTGGCCTATTCCATTCGGGCCTAGGTAAGTGTCATCCTGCGTTTGGTATCGAGACTTCGAGACGCACTTGAGGCCCACTAAGTCAGACTTAGAATCTGGGGGTGTATTCCTGACTACAGTCATAGTCAATTCAAATGTTTATTCCCATTTAACTTTAGAGAGAAAACCACTCGAGATGTTCAAGAAAGAACTCACTAGCCCTAAGTCACTCTAAACTAGGGCTGTCCAACTTTAAGTTAGCTTGGGACCTCATCTAACATTCATAGACAGTGTGTGGGCCGAACACGTGGAAATCAGACCTATACAATATCAACAACTTTTTTTAAGTTGATATTCTTAAATTGAAAATCCGTTGCTTTTTTTTTTACTAATTTATTTTGTTGAATTTGAGATTAATTGCTTTGAATTTTTTAATCTAATCTAATTCATATTTTGTAATTATTTTGATAATTGATATAACCTAAGACCTAAGTGAGAATAAATATATAGATATTTAAAACGAATGATGAGTAATAGACACATTCAGTCAAGAGTAATTTTAATTCTTCAGTGTAGATTTATTTTCAATTTTCGGATAAATTAAACAGACGAATGTTTCATGATGAGCCTATAGACTAATAACTAATTTATTAAATTAAAGTACTAAACGTTTTATAATAATGGATGTACAGTACAGTACGGTATAGGAAATATCACATGTAATAAGTTCTACGCAATTTAAGACTTATCCTCTTTAAGGAAATCCTGGATGACGTTATATTTAAAAAAAAATATTTTCTAGTGCGTAGCGGGCCACAAAATACACTGCTGAAGGCCGCATGCGGTCCGCGGGCCACCAGTTGGACAAGCCTGCTCTAAAACAATTCAAATGTTTCCACAGTCTTGAGGATCTCCAGAAATAGTTTCATTCACACACCCTTCTTTTATTGATTTCATTGATACTTGAAGTCATTTAACTGTTCAGAACTATATTTGTTAAGAACCCTTTCAAAAGGGGACTAAGCCAATTTGATCAAGATTGAATTTATTTCGTCTGACATAAAAACTGCAAATCAAAATATAAGTACTTTCCCATTAAATGTGGCATTTTCCTGTTGGAGCCAGTAAGATTAATAAACAGTAAAAGTGGCACAAACTGTAGGCCTAACTTATTTTATAATAATAATAATAATAATAATAATAATAATAATAATAACTATTGTAAAGGTAAGAGCAGTCATAGCTTACTTTTTATATCGACCAGTGTGCGAGAATGAACGAACATTATTGGGTTTATTCAATAATTAGTTAAAAATACTGCTTTTGTTAAGCATTTTTCTGTTTTAAAAGGTGATGAGGAAAATACTGGGTGGGGTAAAATCAATTAGACTATTAATAACTTGAAAATTAACACTTTAATTGAAAAGAAAGTGTTAACTAGCTAAATATTTGGAAAGCCTCAGCTAGTTGTTTATCACCTTCCTCAGCATATATCATCTAATTGTGTCAACCCACACTGTATTAGGGTTGTTCATTCTAATTGTGTATCACAAACAACATTCCAATTGTGAAATAACTTGAAGCATATATCTGGCATCCGTTGATACATGATCTACATGTCAAGCACATTTAGGTTATCAAATTGATAATAATAGAGATCAAGTGAAGGAGATAGTTGTAAAGTGTAAGACAGAATTAAAAGAATTAAAGTAAAAGTTTTACTTTAATTCTTATACTATAATCGGTTATAAAGTTCATATCCTTTTAGGGACTAATTATTTTATATATATTATCCCTTATAATTTATACCATTCTCTGCAGCTTTTCTGTCTTACATTTTACAACTATCTCCTTCACGTGATCTCTATTATTATCAATTTGATATATATTGTTCCTTATTACAATTCATTTATGTTTTTTATATGAACATTTAGGCTAGTTAGCTGGTCTTAAGGCAAGGGTTAGAACACAAGCTAGGTGCACTGAGTTATTTTTATTAATGGCTTCCTACTTTTCTAGAGCTTAATTGGGTGCTCAATATTTATGTTGTAGACAAATAGGAAAATTTATCGCAATACATCTGGAGCAAAATTTCCAGTATCAATAAATCTGTTAAGACAATGATGATGCCTTTGTCTGTACACTTACTGGTTATGGTGGATCAGTATATATTGGTAAACAGGATTATGTAACCGAATATTAGGTTTACGGCTATGTTATGTTTGGAGCTTGGGTTATGGTTTGTTTAAAACAACACTTTTTCTTTAATTATTTATTTTAAATTATTCTACTATTATTTTTTAGTTTATGGGTCTACTAAATGTTGTATTTCTCTTTGGTTTACATGTGTGTTCTTAAGTTTCAAATTTTAGATAATTTCTAGATAATTTTAAAATATTAAAAACTTGTTTCTCAAACACTAAAAAAAAATTTCATTTATGAAAAAAAATTCTAAGTTAGATAGTACTAAACTTAAATAAATATGTTTGTATTAAACTATAAGTTTGTCATAGCAATAGTTTAATAAAACTATTATAGTCACTACGTAATATATATCTTTGTTATTTTAATAATCTCTCAATTTTTAGTAAATAAAAATAAAAATAATTTAGTCCGACCACTAATTATAAATTGTAAAACCAAAGTTACTGAACTAAATATCTAGTACTGTTACAGACCCCTAAGAACTTAAGCTTTTTTTTTCTTCTAATTTTCAGGTAAGAGTAACGTGAAATATTTTGTCTTCAATGTACAGAAAATAAAGTTCAAGATATAATAATGAATGACAAGGAAGAAATGGTGAAGTACTAGCAGGTGGAAAAGTCAAAAATCTATGCGTTTTTATTTAGTCTTATTTTTTCAGCAGCTCTTACAACCAGTCCAGACTTCTGCCTATATACCCACACTAATGGGTAAGGTCAAGTTTAGTGTATATTAATACATATTCTCGTATTTGCGTAGAGATAGACAAATAAACCATTTAGATAAATAATACCCTCAGTACACCCAGCCGGGATTCGAAGAACCATTTCTGACCTCCCTGCCACCATCAAAGAATACAAGATGAACATGAAGACTCAGTTAGGTTCTCCATCGGTGCGGATTTCATTAAATTAAATTATGAACGTAATAAACAGTTTCCAGTTGAACTGATTACAGAATGATAAGACGAAACACCCACATTGGTGGGTACGCTGACTATATGTCAGGCTCATTTAGCCCTGTTATCTCAATATGAGGTATAGGTTCTAATACCGAACTTGTGTGTTGAGGGTGGTGTATTCTTGGTATTATTGGGTCTCCCCTAACACACTGATGAAATGATGACAAGATGTCTGCTCTGGGAGATGAGTATATTATTGGATTAAACTAGTTTGTAAGTCGTGTGTTGAAATAATCAGTCGGTTCAAAGAATGCACGCTACAACATGAAAATAAATAAACAAAAACATTACATATTTTATCATACTTGCCGCCTTAGCGTAGCTAAATGGTAATATCACTGCCAGGTAATAAGACGAGTTGGGGAAGCAGTTAAAACAAATTATTGGCTGTATATCACGTGTATTGAAACAAAGGTTCAGTTACATTCCACGGGTATTAAAATAAACAAAGGTTGGTTATATATCACGGTTATTGAAACAAACGTTTAGTTATATCTCACGGGTATTTAAATAAACAAAAGCTGTTTATATATCATGGTTATTGAACACATGTTTAGTTATGTCTCACGGGTATTTAAATAAACAAAAGCTGGTTATATATCATGGTTATTGAAACAAACGTTTAGTTATATCTCACGGGTATTTAAATAAACAAAGGTTGGTTATATATCACGGTTATTGAAACAAACGTTTAGTTATATCTCACGGGTATTTAAATAAACAAAGGTTGGTTATATATCACGGTTATTGAAACAAATGTTTAGTTATATCCCACAAGTATTTAAATAAACAAAAGTTGTATACATATCACAGTTATTGAAACAAATGTTTAGTTATATCCCACGGATATTTAAATAAACAAAAGCTGGTTATATATCACGGTTATTGAAACACATGTTTAGTTATGTCTCACGGGTATTTAAATAAACAAAAGCTGGTTATATATCATGGTTATTGAACACATGTTTAGTTATATTTCACGGGTATTTAGATAAACAAAATTGGTTATACATCACGGTTATTGATACAAATGTTTAGTTATATCCAACGGTTATTGAGCTTGTTCCGATGTAAGGTATAATATATATTATGTGCCTGAGACCCCGCCCTGCTGAGTCACTCGCTAACTACATCATCTCTGCCGGAGTGTGTGTGTCCACGCGACTGGTCACGTGGGCGAGAGAGCGTGTGTGCGCACGTGTTCTCTCTCGAGACTCCACAACACGAGACCCGCGCTGCTAGAGACCTTGGCCACACTGCGGAACTTACGACTCGCCGGGAGAATGTTGTTCTCACTGATACCTCGGGTCTGGGAGGCCAACACAAGCCTAGAAGATCTTAGTTTGACCCCAGATTGGGATTCAAACTATTAAAATACATGCGAGTGTGGAATGATTTTCAATAAAACAGATTTCTGGGAAGCCCTTTGATCGATTTTGACTAACGTAATTTGGTTCTAAAATAGGGATTATTGGTGAGATTTTCCCCCTAATATACTTGTGTGTTTGGCCGAGCGTAGCAGGAAAGTTCTGTTTTAACTTGTCCATTTGGTATATCATCTGTTTATATGTCCAGATATTTGTTACACAGCAACCTGTAAAATGTGTGGACCAATCTTCATTAACTATGGCAGAGACATTCTGAAGCTAAGTCGAACGATCCGTGAATATGATTTCTTAATCTTGCTATCAGTTTGAATATGGTAACCCAGTTCCCTTAGAAGGTTTATCATTTAGTAGCTCCTATTCGCTCTCGGGTAGTTCACATAACTACTAGTAAGACTGTAGTAACGATAATAACATGGAGGGAGTGAGATCTCTTGCTCATGGAACAATTGTTGTTGATGTTTCGATGCTTGGTTAGTAAAATCCCAACCAATGTTGACACACTCTTGAAAGTGGTTTTAAAGGAAATAAAATATTAAGGATGGTCTTCAAATTATGTATTTAAGAACAAAATTTTGTAAACCAAATGCGTATATAAACAGTTAAAAAATAAATACAATTTCAAGGTTCACTTATACATTGTTACGCCACTCGACAAGCAAGCCTCGCTGAAAATGAGGAAGACCTTTTGATGCTATAGCGTTTTGGTAATGATTGTAAAGCTACGTTTTCCTAGCGACGCAATACATGCGCGGCGCAGTACGCAATGCGTTGGACGCAATGCGCTGAACACTTGAATAATAGGGGTTAAATACGAGTGTTTTCCTACACAACGCGATGCGTAGTGCGCCAACGTGATGCGCGCGACGCAACAGCCCGACTGCCTTTGGAGCAGTCAATTGCGACCTGCGCAGCGCATTAAGACGTTTTGGTGTGTTTGTTGCAGTCATTAGTTGTATAGTGAATGTGTTTGAAATGGGACCTAAGAAACAACAAGCTACTCAGCCCCGCTTTTCTGGGAGTGATGACGAAGAATTGATATAGTTGGTCCCTACTCATATACATTTCACTACAGCCTTTTCGAGCCTTCAAGGCTGCTAAGATGTCCACATAATCCTCCAAATCCCGTTTTTCTTTCATTAGCATTAACGCTAACACCCTACTGCTCTTGGGTAGTACACTCATTAGAAAAAATATGCTTAGTACTAGAGAGCTCCGCGTACACCTGAGAGACGACTAAATACGATGAAGCGCTGTACATCTGTCTAGGAAAACACAATTGCGTGGCGTGATACGTACTACGCTCCCCTCAACGCATTGCGTACTGCGCCGCACATGTATTGCGTCGCTAGGAAAACGTAGCTTAACATCCAACACGAACCTACTGGGCTATAGCTTATCTTACATGTTTGTAAATATCTTCAGAAGGAACTTACACTTATTTTCCCTCCATTTACCAAGACTCACAATGCGATATTTTATTTAGTACCTCTGTAACTTTAGTCTGACTTTGTCGCAGCTAGGACGCCAGTTCGTAAAAATAATTAGCCTTTTATTACTTAAACCAATCTACATATGAAGCTTGTTGAAAAGTATTTATCATATTGAGAACTAGATTTTTATTCTATGTAATTATAATAGTTTAAGGAGCAAATGCTCAATTGTGCTTTATTTGTCGTTGAAACATTTACTAGACCAACATTTGTTTTTATTACAATAATTAACACTCACACTAGTGGTTCCGAGGGTAAAATCTTCAGTCTCTCTTATTTGGTTTACAGTCTACGACAAGTGTAATACGGCTGAATGTACTGAGGTGATGTTCCTATTTATGACTGATTAGGAACAACTAGTAGCATGGCTCCTGAAACATCCAACATCGTCAAATTATGAACAACTATTAACATGGCCCCTGGAACATCCAACATTATCAAATTATGAACAACTATTAACATGGCCCCTGGAACATCCAACATTATCAAATTATGAACAACTAGTAACATGGCCCGTGGACTATCCAACATTATCAAATTATGAACAACTAGTAACATGGCCCATGGAACATCCAACATTATCAAATTATGAACAACTAGTAGCACGGCCCCTGGAACATCCAACATTATCAAATTATGAACAACTAGTAGCACGGCCCCTGGAACATCCAACATTATCAAATTATGAACAGCTATTAACATGGCCCCTGGAACATCCAACATTATCAAATTATGAACAAATAATAGCATATCCCCTGGAACATTAAACATCGTAAAATTATGAACAACTAGTAACATGGTCCCTGGAACATCCAACACTATCAAATTATGAACAAACAATAGCATATCCCCTGGAATATTAAACATCGTCAAATTATGAACAACTATTAGCACGGCCCCTGGACTATCCAACATTAGCAAATTATGAACAACTAGTAACATGGCCCATGGAACATCCAACATTATCAAATTATGAACAACTAGTAGCACGGCCCCTGGACTATCCAACATTAGCAAATATGAACAACTATTAACATGGCCCCTGGAACATCCAACATTATCAAATTATGAACAAATAATAGCATATCCCCTGGAACATTAAACATCGTCAAATTACGAACAACTAGTAACATGGTCCCTGGAACATCCAACACTATCAAATTATGAACAAATAATAGTATATCCCCTGGAATATTAAACATCGTCAAATTATGAACAACTAGTAGCACGGCCCCTGGACTATCCAACATTAGCAAATTATGAACAACTAGTAACATGGCCCCTCGAACATCCAACATTATCAAATTATGAACAACTAGTAACATGGCCCCTGGAGTATCCAACATTATCAAATTATGAACAACTAGTAGCATGGCCCATGGAACATCCAACATTAGCAAATTATGAACAACTAGTAATATGGCCCCTGGAATATTCAAAATTATCAAATTATGAACAACTAGTAACATGGCCCCTGGACTATCCAACATTAGCAAATTATGAACAACTAGTAGCATGGCCCTTGGAGTATCCAAGATTATAAAATTATGAACAACTAGTAGCATGGCCCATGGAACATCCAACATTATCAAATTATGAACAAATAATAGCATATCCCCTGGAATATTAAACATCGTCAAATTATGAACAACTAGTAGCACGGCCCCTGGACTATCCAACATTAGAAAATTATGAACAACTAGTAACATGGCCCCTCGAACATCCAACATTATCAAATTATGAACAACTAGTAACAATGCCCCTGGAACATCCAACATTATCAAATAAAGAACAGCTTGTATCACGGCCCCTGGAGTATTCAACATTAGCAAATTATGAACAACTAGTAACATGGCCCCTCGAACACCCAACATTATCAGATTATGAACCACCGGTAGATTGGCCCCTAGGCTATCAAATAATATTTTGTTCCGAGCCACTGGTAGCCTGCTCACTTGAAATTGTATTTGTAATTATTTGTGGAAGTGATTCGAATCAAAACTTTATGTAGTGTAGTAGTGTGTTTGATTTATTTCTTAGCGAGCTTTGACAACTGTGGAACTATTATGCCTTTAATAATTTATAATGATAATAATAAACAACAATTGCATGCATTACAAATAAAGGTTTGTTATGAGTTTATTACTTACTAGTAAATAAGGCTGTCATTAGCAGGTGAACTAAACTTAAATAGTTAGGATGCAACTTATATTCTTAGTACAAGCTAGAAAAAGCTAACCCTTCACTCTGTTCTTTTAACAGGGACAATTATTTAACCCGTGAGAAACATTAATTTAGGATAGTTCAGAGGCACATAGACCGGCCACTAGTTGGTAGAAACTGGTTTGTGTTTATCTGATTAAACATGATGAATTTATTTTTACTACAGATACGTCAAGTATAACAATCAATAAATTACAAAGGAATACACTTAAATGAAACAAACAAATATACATTTCTAGAAAAATGAATCAACAGTTGATACACTAAGGGCCAGTTTCATAGACAGCCTCGCTTTGCTCGTTGGGAGCTCTGCTCCCAAACCCTCAATGAATGTGCCAATATGTCTGCCAAATTTTATGATTTTAGCTGTCCCATAAGTGTGTCAGAAAATTAAAAAATATGTGTAAAATGTGCAAAATTTACCTAAAATAAAAAATCTAGCTCTATATAAGGTATAACCGAGGAGATACGACAAAAAGTAATAGGACCAAACTTGTGGATCTCACAAAATCCGTGGCTGCTGGTCCAATCCGTTTTTTGATAGGTCTTACCGTTTAGCCACAAGAGACCTCCAAAGAAAGGTCCACACCGACTTTAAAATTGCTCAGCCATTTTGAATTTTTTTGGGGGGTTAAAAATTAAAATGTTTAACGTTTTGGAATTTTCCCGTTGATTACAGGCTATAAGCTATAAGTTTGCCAAATTTCAAGTTTCTAGCTCATCTGTAAGTGGGTAAACATTAATGTCAGTGAGTGAGTGAGTGAGTCAGCCATGTGGCTTTGTATTAGTATAATTGAGTACGTCTCAAGTGCGATTTTACACTAAATACAAGACAACACCAATGTATTATTATTATTATTATTATTATTATTATTATTATTATTATTATTATTATTATTATTATTAGCACGGCGTCTTACTACCCGTTTGGGTTGTACGCACGTACGCTAATGTG
The DNA here is from genome assembly GCA_902155825.1 of Timema genevievae. Lineage (NCBI taxonomy): Eukaryota > Metazoa > Arthropoda > Insecta > Phasmatodea > Timematidae > Timema > Timema genevievae. Next base: position 253,285 of record CABFWO010000550.1, read on the forward strand.
TAATGGTAGGGTGATTGCTAGATGAAATGGAGGACCTACAGTTTAACGTGGGATCCGAACCACGGTGGAGGCCTGGCATTCCACACATTCACAAGTTACGATTAATACACGTCTTGTCAGAGGTGAAGGAAGGGTTTGGCAATCAGATTAAACTGTGCCGGGACCGAGGATTGAACCCCGGACCCCCAGCACAGAAGTCTGACACCTTACTCCTAGACCACCAGGTCATCTTAAGACCAATGTAATCTCGAATGGAATGAGCCAGCTTCACATATGAAACTGTCCCATTCCATTCTGGTCTAGGTAGGTGCCGTTCTACATTTAGTGTAGTATCACACTTGAGACTTGCTAAGTTTGACTATAAAACTGGCTCTATATACTGGTTGGCTGCTCTAGCTTAAGTTATATTCTTTTCTATATTAATATTGTACAGCCAGTACTATTTTTCTCGATAGTAACCTATAAGCTACCAGCACATTTAAAGATATATATGGGCACGGGGCGACTCCTGGATATCTCAGTAGTAGAGCATAAGTCGAAGGTCCCGGGTTTGATTCCCGTGTCCAGGTGTCATTTTTCAATTTTCAGAATATGATATCTAGATGGAGTATTCCTTTCTAAATGCACAAATAATAGCTTTAGCAATTTGAATCTTAAAGATATATAAGTTAAGGTTTTCATGAAACGACGGTTGAGTGTATTTGTTCCAATATTTAGTAATTTTTAGCTGCATCAATTATGAATTACAAAAACTAGGTTGATATTTATTTAAATTGAAAACAAAACTAGTTTCAGTCCAAAAAACTGTGGATATTTTTTTGTAACGTCGCGTATAGCTTCTATCCGAGCTGTTCGCATTTGATTATATTAATCGGGAAGAGATAAGAGAGGTTTAATTTTGAGTAAATGTACCCAGTTACAAGTGGATATAATGTTAGAAACTATATTAAAAATTACTCTAAGCTACCTCGACCGTGATTCGAACCCCTAGTTCCCCATCACTCTAAAACCAAACAAGAATAGTCTGACGTTTAGTCCACGAGTCCACCTGCTAGTTCCAGTGTTTCATGAAATGTTCTGTAAAACGTGAATAAAATTATTTTTTCTTTTTATAAACCAACAAATAAACGCCGCATGACATGTCACTGGCTCTGCAGATTATTTCACGGATCTTGTAACAGTACGTAACAAGACACGTAATTTATAGAAAGGTCAGCACGTACGTCCTACGTTAGAAACGAGTGAACACCTTCACTCAACAACGAAGAGAATAGTTTTTTTTAAACGTCTTGTAAAACGTTTATCATGATTATTAGACGTCCTTCAACAGAATTCCCGTTAAAAGTGTGAACTTCCCGAGGGGAATTACAGACCACGCGGCTACGAGACTACAGACCTATAAGCAGACAAGCTATAGAAATGCATTTATGATCATTTTATAGCAAATGGTTTGCACATTGCTACGACTTTCTCAACAAATATCTTGTTTTTGGTATGGGCCAAAGTCACGATATGAATAACAAACACTTAAAAATAATAGCTTAAAATTGAAAGACAAGGAGAGTGAATAGAAATAGTTCTTGATATTAGATACTTTTTAATTAAAAGGAATAATAGTTTACATCCTGGCTAACAAAGGTTTACCAACCACTACTGAATATTATTTTAAGTTATCTAATACTTAGGAGGGTGATTAGTAAAATTATCAACTATCAAATATTCAAACCTTCATAAGTTTTCTTTTAACGTATAGAATTATTGACCGGAAGGGACATGCCACCCAGTTCAGTCGCATTATGTGTAGACTATTAGTCAAGCTAGTGGCACTGAGCGTTACTCAGGGTGCACTTATGGAGGTTGGCTACACGTACCAGCAATGAGATGATGTGATGATATTTAATACGGAGGTGTGGGCCAGTAGGAGTCTTAAACCTAACTTAAGACTAATTTATCAACCCTTGGTGACCATTGGGATGATTCCCCTTGAGAGAAAAATACCCAAGGTGTCAGTTGGGATTCGGACCCGGGAGGCTCCTAGTCAGGTACACTGACCATACACCACGGGGTCAGATTATCAGAAGACGACAGCACGAAAAGAGAGAATGTTTCCACTACTTAAATTATTATAGTATAATGAATCTATTAAACCTTAGGATCTCATATCTGATCTGTAGATTATTTATAATAAATTGCCTGGAGGGGGAGGGAAACCCCACAAAGGGAAGATTGTACCAAGTTCTTGAGTTCTTGATTCCAGAGTAGGACTTAAATCTGTTAATAATTCAACACCCCCCTTCCCCCACCGTATCGGTGTCAAATTTGACATCAGACTTATTTGTATTGCATATGTTCCTATCCAGAGCATCGTACTGTATAACTGTACGTGTCAAGCCTCCCAAACTATCATCACCATCCTATATGTATAATCTCAGCACAATATAAGCTTCACCATTTAAGTTTGTGTACACTTTACTTCACAACATGAACATCTTACTTATTACAAGTTTAACAAACAAAAGTTTCACAACCTAAGACTCATGGTACCAACTATACAAGTTGAACGTAACATCGCAGTATGTATAGTCAGAAAGAATACTTTTAAATATCACAGACAGGGCCTCACAAGACCATTTCAGAAGTTGAGATTAAGCTTAATTATTCATACCTAAAAAGTTTATCATCAGAAGATGTGTGAAGAAGAAGCTTTGTGGTCGAAAAGGACAGGAAAGGATGTCAAATGGATTTAAGGAAGATTGAAAACAAACAGTTTATTCAGAGTGCTTAAAAGGAGGCATAACGTAACTCATATAACAAATACTCACAGATTAACTTTAAACTAATAGGAAAACATTATCAAAATAAATTGAAGCATATGCTAAATAGTTTTATTTACTGGTTTTAAGACGCAAAGATTTCCCAGTTTTGGCTTAAACAAAGGTAACACAACTTTAAATATTCTAGTGACTAGGACTGTATTATTATTATTATTATTATTATTATTATTATTATTATTATCACTGCGTCCTACTATCCGTTCGGGTTGCACGCACTTACGCTAATGTGTAATGATAGGGTGGTTGTGAGATGAAATGGAGGACCTACAGTTTAACGTGGAATCCGAACCACGGTGGAGGCCTGGCCTTTAACACATTCACAAGTTGTGATCAATCCATATCTTGTCAGAGGTGAAGGAAGGGTTTGGCAATCAGATAAATCCGTGCCAGGACCGAGGATTGAACCTCGGAACCACAGCACAGAAGTCTGACATCTTACCCCTAGACCACCAGGTCACCCGACTAGTACTGTAGAGCCAACTAATGGCAAAGCATTTCAATCCATACTTCAAAAACTAGTTTTTATTTTACTGCGTGCAAAAATAAAGCATTGATCCTATTTAAGAATGCAAACAAAATAGCAGCTAGTTGGTTTGCAATAAGGTTTTAGTTTAAAACTGAGTGAATGCCATAACAAGAAGGTGAATGAAAATAACTTTAATCCTCTTGTCTAGTAATGCATTTATTAATAAAAAATGTAACCAAAGAATGTCATTCATGTCAAACGCTGGAAAATGCTTTTTTGGTTTATTAAAGCTCATCAATTTCTATTGAAGTCATTGATCTCTACAGTATAACTGGATGGACATACACATGCACATTCCAAGGACAAAAGCGTGACGCTCAAGTGTATCGTCTGCTACACTGAGGGGGGGAAAGATTTAACGGTTTCTTTAAATGTTCTTATGCGAAAACATGTCTCTGATGAATAAAAGTGTTATTGTTTGAAAATAGTGAAGTATTATACCACACTTTCCTGAAGAAACATTTACATTAAAGGATATACAATCCAGTTTTACATGTAATACTGTACATATATGAATAAAACCTTAGATATTCCCATTTCTATGTATTTATCATCAATGTTGTTTACAGTCTGGCACGACTACACTTATATTTAAAGTTGATTATTAGCTTGTATATTGGTTTCAGAAACCATATTATATTGAAAGTTCTATAAATATAATGAACAAGGTATCTTAAAACTTGATTACATTTGTTTGAATGACAAACTTTGTATAGTTGCCATGTATTCAAACTATCACTTAGGTTATAGGCTTGTGGAAAGTATTATTGTAATAATACCTGTTTTTTTAAGTTGGCTCATATCTTTCAGAAACCATATTATGTTGACATTTCGATAACTATAATGAAACAAGTTAGCTAAAAACTGTATTACATTTGTTTGAATGACACACTTTGTGTAGAAGTCTTACGTTCAAATGATAATTTAGGTTATTGGCTTGTAGGAAGTACAGTATCTTATAAACCCGGATTTTAGTAATAATTCCAATCTGTAAGGCTTTATTTCGTACCAGAATACTATCATATATATAATATTTTGGTAGGATGAACGGCAATTTAGAACAGAAGTAGAAATTTCCTTCTGGAAGGTCTTTTATCCTAACTAGACACAAATATATGGTAGGATTCTGGTACGAGATAAAGCCTTAAAAGTAAGCTTCCTTCAAAAATCATCGTACATATTAGGCTACATCAACTTATTTAAATAAAAAACTAACCAGTTTTGAACTTTTATATGCTCTTCAAAGCTTTAACTAACATATTTATTTAATTTAACCACTCTCACATTGATGTATCTCATATATTCAATCAAATTAATGAACGATGTCAAAATGCCACATTGTCTTGTATGGGTGAAAGAGAGAAAGAGATACCCGAAAGTTTATTTCTTTCTTACCCAATGCTATGCAGACGACAGCTCGAAAATTTCAGCCACAGATGTCCATCCAGTTATAGTATAGAGATCAATGATTGAAGTAAGCATAGGTAAATGGATTTTTATACCCATAGCTTCATTTGCAGCATTGTTACATGACTATCAGATTTATAGCACAACTTTTTTTTAATAAACAGAAAAAAATATTGGCAACGTATCTTAAATATGTACCCTACGAATAATAATAATATATTGTAGAGCTTAAAAAGTCTTAATTTGACATTACGCAACATTAATTGTGATTTAATAAGGTATATTTGTTGTTGATATTTTAAATGCATATGACACTCACAAGTACACATTGAGATCTACGCTAACTTGACTACTTTCTTTTGTTAAATCCTCTACCATCCGCCTTGATGAATTATTGTCCATGTTCACTTGTTTGCATTGCAGCAATGTTTGTTTACTTCATTTTTTTGTCTCGTAATAAAATAGTATTTATAAAGATTTATTCTTTATTTATTTATTGTACAACTATTAAATACAACAATATCACTTAAAGTTTCGATTATATTTTTAGTATGTATCTCTTTAATCAAAATAATTATTACAATTATTGCCTAAATAATCTTTTTTAGCTTGTTTAAGGGGGATCAATCCAATCATAGTCTCTGACATTTAGCACTAAGGTTTGAAAACTAACTATGCTCGCCTTGCTACTAAGATTTTGTCCTTTTTGAGGATCTTCCTTAATATTTTCGTTGCTATTAAAACCAATTTAATGTGTTTCTTGAGACTTCTTGAGATTTTACTAATAAAGCATTAAGCTATTATAACAATTATATATTTCAATTAAGCAATAAACACATTAAAGAAGGTCTCAAACAGTTGTTATAGAACATAGGTTATATTAACAAGAGAGCGCTAATGATTTCCTAGCAAAGAATTTATTGTAAGTGTTGTTAATAATTCAAACTCGTTAGTTATCACGTGTCAACAAATCTACAAATTACCACAGAGCCTCAAATTTCAGAATTGGTGTTTGTTTAAGAAATAATCTCATAGAGTTGTAATTATTAGTCTATTATTTATTATTTAACACCGCATCTTAGTACACGTTCGGGTTATACGCTTAAGTACTAATTACACTACTGGATTAGGAATTGGGAAGGTTGAATTTAGAGGAAGTGAACCCGTATTTGCGTGGAGGGAGAGTGGAAAACCATTAAGGAAAAACCACCCCCCAGTTCACCCGACCGAGATTCGAACCTCGATCTCCCCGTCCTTGGTGGTCTGGCTCAACACGACTGGCGCGTTAGCCAACTACGCCACCGAGGCGGGTAGAGTTGTAATTTTAGTCAATCAGAATTCAACCTAGAGCATCCAAGTCACTCTACCAGTTCCTCTGTTCTGACATCTTAGTGGTTGGCAAAAGGTCGATCTCACGGCAATATTTAATCTATCGTGCAAGAAAACTACATCTTCATGAAAAGACAAGATTACATTGTATTATTCCACTATGGTTCAGCTCATAAGAGGTTATAGTGTAATCCGTCAAGGTAAGACTGCTAGCTTTCAAAATAAACAGAGCATACATTTTATTTGTTTTATGTACTTTCTGTAAAGGCAGGGGCATACACATTGGAGGAAATATTGAATTTATGGAATAAATATAAGATGTATCATATACAAACATAAAATAATAAAAGTAGAGTGGAAAAAAGAAGGGTGATTGCTGGACCTTTGATAGATGTAAGAGTCGATCGGGGACCAAAAATATTTGCCGACCCCTGCTATACGAGTATTTATGTGACCCGCTTCGGTGGCCGTGTGGTCTAACGCACCACTCACGCAGTAGATTAGACTGCCGATGACAGGGAGATCAAGGTTCAAATCCAGGTCAGGTGTATTGAGAGTGGTTTTCCAAAATGGTTTTCCAAAATGGTTTTCCACTCTCCCTCAACGCGAATGCGGATATATTTCTTCTAAATATAACCTTACTAATCCTTTAAATCATTAGTGTTAGTAGTACATAAGCATATAACCCGAACGGTTAGTAAGATACGGTGCTAAATAAATAAATGTATATATATGTATAAATATGTGTGTGTAAGCTATACCTCAATTTTATCTTTTGTGGTGCTGACTGACAGCTCACAGCTGACTTCTGATAGCTTTGAAAAGTAACTATGTATCCTTCCGCCGAACCATATGATCTGCAAAAACATGTATTTATCAGCTGTCACTTCTGACAGCCAAAATTGAGGTCTATACAAGAAACATATATGATTGTTTTATTTATTTTTTATTTATATATATTCATTTTTTATTTATTGTTGACCTTGATATGTTGATGTTAGGGCTAGTATTAATTATTTATTTTTAAAATTTTTAAAATTTTATTTATTTTACTAATAATTATTTGTTTATAGTTTTATTAATAACATTATAAATGTGATAATATATTACTGTTTATAAAATTTTAAAATATTATATTTTATTTAAAAAAATTTAAATTTTGAATTTAATCTCATATTATTTTTTATAATTATAAATAAATAATTTTTAATAGTTTTTTTACAAATAACATTATAAATGTGAAAAATCTGAATGTACTAGTATTCCTATAGAAAAATATATAGACTTATGGTGATCGTTAGTACTAAACCAAATATTAATGCAAGATTCTTTGATGATTGAATAGTTTGGCTGAAGGATTATAA
>CABFWO010000550.1:262210-291061 GCA_902155825.1 Timema genevievae
AATCGTATCCATACACGGTGTTTACAAAATTTAAACTTAATATTATTTCAAAAACATTTTGTATCTTTTTTACTCTTTATTATCACAAACCATTTATTTATGTTAAAGATATGCGAGGCCAGTTATAAAAATATGAATAACTGAATATAATACTATTAAATGTAAAATTTCACGCTCTATTTAAACTGTAATGGCCACAAGAATTAAAAGAAAAACTAGAATTAATTAACTAGACTTTTTTTTCTTAAATTAGATTATGTAAAAGAAAATTATACTCTAGTCCTTGGGGAAGCATTGTTAAAAGTGATTGATAATATTTTTAGTGATAATAATAGTGACACTTACCAAATAATTATTATTTACAAATATGTTGACAAAAGTTACTTTCAGACAATGTTGGCATTACTGATACCATCTGCTCGCTTCTGCTAGCTGTCATGTAAAACCACAAAAGTGGAAATTAAGGTATAGGCATGTGAACCTCCAACATCCTCCCAGTGCGTGTTGTGCCAACTGTAACCTAGATGAAGGAGCTGTCATTGGAGGAGTATTCGTGCGGAAAGTGGACCTGCTCCCGGTAATATGATCCGGTTGCTGCCACTAGGTGTGAGCTTCGGCTGACCCCAAACATAAACCATTCTTTCGACCGGACAATTGGAGCAGTCATCTGAGACGTGATCTGTGGCCAGGTGAAAAAGAGATTAGGTTTTTGTGAAACTGGGCCAGGAATTCAAAAAAATAAGAGTTCAATATAGCAATAATAAACTAAGGAATAAAGTGTATCATAAAACTTGTTCTTTGAAGAGAAGGTGGAGCTCATTTAAAATGTTATGTTCTCGTTGGTTTATTATCCCTCTAGTTCTTAAACACACAATAATGCACTACAAGTTGGGAGTTTTAAAACCCATTGTAGTTGAGTTTATTCCTTGCACGCTTTTGAGTACATGGAGGTTATCTTTCTAATGATTTCAACAATCTCAGGTTAAAATCCTTCTTTCCACATCGTATTTTATAACTCACTTGACGTTCTTATGTCTGTTGTTTCCACTCCAGTCAGCCCGACCTATCTAGAACTATTCTAGCATTGATGATTAATGTTATCATGGATTAATAGAAATAAAAGGAAAGTTTGATACCTACGTTTTTTTTGGTTTTTTTTAACAAAACCGTATTTTCCCTTTTACAGTAAGGTATTGCATTTATTTATTTTGCAATCCGCACATTATTTATTTCTTTTGTTGACCTTACATTGTTATGGTTGGTAATAAAATGACCTCTGGGTTTTAACCACCCACAAAATATGATTTCGTTTAATTTAGTAATAGTTGTTAAAGTGAGAAAGTCAAGACCGTAATTCTAATCGAAATCGGCCCTAAGGTTAGATAGGCCCAATCAAGCGTTATTTTCACAGACCTGGAATGTACGGGGATATAAGGATGTCAGACAATATATAAACATAGTAACGACACAAGCATTATTTTCACAGACCTGGAATGAACGGGGATATAAAGATGTCAGACAATATATAAACATAGTAATGACACAAGCATTATTTTCACAGACCTGGAATGAACGGGGATATAAAGATGTCAGACAATATATAAACATAGTAAACGACACAAGCATTATTTTCACAGACCTGGAATGAACGGGGATATAAGGATGTCAGACAATATATAAACATAGTGCGACTCAAGCGTTATTTTCACAGACCTGGAATGAACGGGGATATAAAGATGTCAGACAATATATAAACATAGTGCGATTCAAGCGCTATTTTCACAGACCTGGAATGAACGGGGATATAAATATCCTTGATTAGGTTTATGTATCTGCTTCATTTCCAAGGCGTTGAGGGTTGATTAATGTTGGCTACATTCCATAATAATAATAGTAACATTTTTGATAAAGGTAATTTCTATGTACTTTGTAAACCTCTCCCTGGCAACTTAGTCCATCACTACCCCCCCGTTAATCTACACTCCTTTTACCATAGAAGGCAGTAGTATTTATTTGAAGGAATATACAATGCCCCTTTCTTATAATCCGCGCCATAGTGGAATTATATTACATAATCTTGTCATCGTAAATGGTAAACAGAGAATAAGTACTTCCATCTCATGATTTAATTTTTTTTTAGACGATCTGTGTTCTCCTTAACACTTGCTTCACAAAGAGTATATAGTTTGTCTTGGTCCCTTGTGGGACAGTCTCTTGTGGCCACCCAGGTAAGTACGGTACTAACTCATATTTTAGTGCTGCAGTGTTAGACGTATCTCAACACTTTGCTCTGGTCACTATGTAGCTTAGAGCTGTTGAATTCCATGTAAAATCAACAAAAAACTCTCGTGTGCCAACAGTTGGGTTTCATCATCACTTTCTATTGTGTTACGAATAATTAAGATTTATTATAAAAAATATGATTAAATAATTCCTTTTATAGAGTAACGTAGAAATATATTATACTAATCATTAAGATAAGATATATTTGAGCTCAAATTTTCTCCTAAAAAATTGTATTTTCATGGTTTTCTTTAGTTTTGACCTTATTTTTCATTTTATTTCCTTTTTCTCTTAGGTAAAAGTATTTTAAAAACTCTAGTTTTTGTCATAACATAACTTATTTAAAATTTTAATGGTAAACCGTTAATAAATATTAATACTGTCACCCGCTTTGATGGCAGCATGGTCTAGAGTACTACTTTCACAATAAACTAGACCAACGATGATGTGTAGATCGTGGTTCAATCCCGGCCTGGTGTACTGAGGGCGGTTTTTCCTAAATGATTTCCCAATCTCTCTCTCTCTCTCTCTCTCTACGCAAATTTGGGCACACTTCCTTTCTGACCCATTAGTGTAAATAGTACATAAGTGTATATATCCTTAATGGTTAGCAAGACGTGGTGCTAAAAGTATAAAATCATGTAAAACATACGCAGAAGAACCGCTTAAGATCCATCTCACGGCAGATTAACCGGGAGATTAGTCACAAGGCTACAATCGAAATATACAACGCATTTAAGTGGGGTTTTATAATTTACATTCTTCTCTTGACAACAAAGTAATTGTTATCATTTCAAAAAATTTTTAATCCATACTAAATGTATTATTTTTCATTTTTTTAGTCATTTAAATATGGTTAATTATTTTCTTCCTTGTGTGAAGTTCCGTTTTGTTTAAGTAAGCGCAGCGCACTCACAATATTATTGTCTCCACAATATCACACGAGTACACTTGTGATATTCTTTCTAATCTCGTCAACATTGGTGGTCTTAGGGTAAATTGCTCGTCTCAGGACTCAAGTTTCTTGGGTTCAGACCCAGCCGGGATCAACGGATTTCCCCTTGAACGATATAAATGGCTGCATCTGAATTGTGTTTCAAAATAAAAACTTTACACCAAGTGCGTGGCTCTTTAAAAAGTGTGCTACATGAATTGCATCCCTGTTTAAAAACATTGTCACATTAATAATAACCCTGTCTAAAAAGGATTAAGTTTAAGGTTTAAATAAATATTCTAGATGATTACATTTTCTTAAATCACTATTTTATTTAAGTTTAAGACAAATCAAATGAAGAGATATTGTAATTTTTAGAAGTTACATTTTATATAAATGTATAGGCCTACACCATGTAATTTTCCTAGTAAAACTAATTGAAAATTTAAAAATTTGTATAGCTTCGCATTTAACAGTAATTGTCTACTTTTTCCACTAGTAGCTATTTGTAATATACACTCTGATAAATGTAAATCTAGATATTTCAGTTTTTTCATGTTTCAAAATTTGCTCCCTCATGAAGGGTTATTTGTGTACCGCCTCATGTCGTCTCTATCCTTTACTGCGCGTTTTTACATAGGAACTGCACTGCACCTTTTCCAACACTTCTATAAACTGACAAATATTCGGGTGTGCTGAGTGTAGCATTCCATTCATTTTGGAATGTACAGTTTCACAGCAATTTGTAGTGTGTGGTGCAGCGAGAGATTGATCTGCCCAGACGCGGGGCGGAAATTTTGAATTTTCTGTTACGTGATTTTATAAAATGTGGTCAGTAAAGCTTCTTACTCTGTTGTTGTCAGGATAGATCATCATGAGGTCATCATTAAAATAGTCATCCACGGCTTGGTGTTTAACTGTTTCTGAAACTAGGATAGGAACTACTGGTCTAGGATAACTGTTTCTAGAAATAGGAGGATGGGAACTACTGGTCTAAGATAGCTGTTTCTGGAAATAGGAGGATGGGAACTACTGGTTTAGGATAACTGTTTCTGAAACTAGGAGGAGGAGGGCAGGAACTACTAGTCTATGATAAATGTTTCTAGAACTAGGTGAAATAGGAACTAATAGTCTATGATAACTGTTTCTGGAACTAAAAAGGCGGGACCTTCTGGTCTAGGATAGCTGTTTTTAGAACTAGGTGAATGCTAGTAGGGCGGGAACTACCGACTTGGGATATATGTTTATGGATCCAAGAGCTAAATCCTATTAGCTGCATGTGTGAGTTACTTAAAACTTTTTATGAAACTCAGCACAAAAATGTAAATATCATTTTGCATTAATATTTTAATATTGAATGTAAAAAAAGAGTGAAATGTAATTATAAAATAAAAGCTTTATATTAGACTTTTTACTTTCTCTCGACAACTCGGAGATAAAGTATTATGATCGGGAAAAAAATCGAACTCGAGATTTTGATGAATGTCGACGTTTCATGACCACCTGAAACCAAAAAAGTGGTTTTCACAATGCCGTCTGTCTGTCCATCTGTCTATACCTCGGGCTAGTGTCGAAAATATTTTACCGATTGTGCTCAAACTTGGTAATATCTGGAGTTTTCATAAGGTCTCCCAGAGGGGTTTGGAATTATACATCTAACCCTAAAATTAAGGGCAGTTTACTTATTAGTTTCGATTAGAATTCGCATCCAAGCATTTTTATGATTATAAACAAAATGGCGCGTCTCATTTTCTCTTGAAAATGATTTTGAGGGTAATTTACATGAACGGTAATTTCCCATTTTGATCAAATCTACGCAACTAATTGAGATATGAAATAATATACTATTTCAAATTTTTAAGATTCATAAAAATGGACAGTCTCCGTTAGAAATAGTATTATCCAGGTTATAGGCAAATATGCTTTTTAATAGAGCTTTGGGAAATGGGACTTGGAAAAGGCACACTTCCAATAATAAGTTTCTGTAACAGTGTATATTATTTCACGTATGCCCTTTGGTGTAATGTGATGCTATTTTTTTCCCATTATGTTTTTATATCAATGTGTATTATTTCGTTTCACATAATATATTACGAGCTATAAGTATAACTTAAAGAAAGGAGCGAGTAGTTCCGTGCGTTACACCGTGCCATTTATTTCTTATTTGTGGGTCTTGAATTTAGCGTTTGAAAACCAGTGATTGTTTTAAGACTAAGTAAACATTGAGGGAACCTCGCAACCCCCTGGAGGGGTGCATTCCACAGTTTGGGAATCACTGCACTTAAATAATGTACGAGGAAAAATACTGTCTTTGGGACATTAATTTATTTATGAACTGGTATTTTTAATCCTATCCTCTCTTACCTTCTAATATGGGCTGTCAGCATTTCATCATACCAATAACTTAGGAGCTGACCTCGGTGATCTTGGGGAAAAGTGATCGTTTCAGCAACCAATGCTCATGGGTTCAAACCCGGCTGAGCTCAATGAATTTCTTTTAATGATAAGAATCCGTAGCACAACTTCCTTGGCAGGGTAAGTAAAGCCGTCATTCCCGATTCAATTGTGGGATGTAAAAGAACCCTGGAAGCTATGTGAAAAATACCTTTGCCGGCAAAATTGGCCAGCCCTTTCTCTCTCGCTCATAGAAAATCAGTGTGGAAGACAACGAGGAACCACAACACTTTCTGAACTCCCCTATAACATGGTATTTCTATCAAGTGGTGCAGGCAACACTAACCAGTCGAAGGGCTGAGTGCATGCCCAGTGCTTGATGGAAATAAATCACATCAAACCAATCTTCTGGTTAGTTTAAAATTGTTTAGGAATAAAAAGGTTTGTGTTGGATTAAATGTATTTATACTTTGATGTAGGGAGAGAGATAAACTATTTAATAAAAGCTAATCTTGGTACACCTGACCGGGGTTTGAGTCCCTGCAAACCAGACTAAACGATACTGGCGTTTAGTCGGGAGATCCACAGATGTTAGTATGAATTAATAATCTTTATTATTTATTTAAAACAGGCTTGTTTGTCAAATTTTTCTTATTCAATCCATAGGCCTTAGAATAGTTCACACAACCCTATTAAAACCAACTATTAACTCTATTTCGAGCCTTTCTCTGATATGTTCTTAGTGATGGATTAATTATATTTGATAGTTTCCACACAACGAACTAGTTATTAAAGACACATTTTGTGTGTTAGTTTATCTATCATTTCTCGTTTCATGTACCACTATATGTAGGTCAGTGGAGTTTGTACATACGCCCAGGACATTTAACATTTAAGAAATAAATACCAAATGAAATAGAGTTACAGAAATGTGCCCTAATGTAATTTCATGTTAGCCGGCCAAATTGCTTTGTGCTGTCAGTAACTTGATTATATTCTCGTAGAAGCTATTTCGGGAAGAAGATGATCATTTGATGAAAGGTTAATTGATTTTAATCTAGGTTTAAAATAACTACATGCTGGCTATTTTCCTGTGTTCATTGATTAACTTCAGTTTAATGTTGTTGTGCAACAACTTGATTTGACTGGGATTAAACGTGAGTGTTGAATGTCTTATTTCAACATAAGAGTAACTGCACTAATCAGCAAGTTGTTTCGTAAGTGCGCCAAAGTTAGGTGAGGTATCATCATTCCTGGCTTTAACTCACGGGATCAGGATTAAATTCTATCTAGACGCTCTAGTTTTATTGATCACAACAATTTTGTCTACAAATTCCCTCGAACTGAATGTTATTGCGAATTTTTCTAGTTCGACTTCCTCATGCTTTTACGATAGGATAAAAAATAATCAATGATATGAGTGTAGGCACTAAATATTTCTAATAAAACTACCTTTACTTTTATTTGCCTCAAACTTTTTTTTTTGTAAAAAAATTTAAACTTTATAATTTATAGGAATCGAGAAGAGATTAAATTGTTTTACTAATTTTTAAAATATATTTATCAATATGAATATAGAACTTTTATCGATGATATAATAAATCTACAAATTGTATTAATTTAAACATATTTTAATCCCTTCCTTGTGTTTTAAATTGCACCCATTCGCGTGTAAACATGATTTTTAATGTCAAATGAAATAAAACTTAGAATAATTGTATATACTATTGGACATTTTTGTATTATCTCCTTTATATTTAAGATATAGACCTACATTAACACAAAAGACGTAGTCATAATATTGTATAGCGAGTATAATTTGTATTATGTAGAAATAGTTACACAAAATTACACTATTTTGGGACTGTATTTAACCAACCTTTCCTATAATTACAATTGCTTAGCTAATACTTATAATTAAACTAGCTCTTAAGATAAAGTTGTATTGCTATTAATAAATGTAATAATTTACAGATTTGTATTATTATTTCTTAACAAGAAAGAAAATGAATATCTAATAGAAATGTATTTCACTACCTCATATTTGGTTGATTCCAACACAAAGCATCAGGCTACAAAACAGGATGTGTTCGGGAAAATAGTTAACTTAATGGGTCCATTTTGAACGACTCAATCTAGAAAAATTCAACACAATACCCAGAAAGAGGCATATACTATTTTTGGCACTTGTCACTTTCCCATACATATTGTCATTCAAGGCTAAGATAGGATTACCTTAAAATAATCTTAGAGTTGAGCTCCACCCACCAGCCACTACTAACTTACTTTTACCCGAAGAAAAGGACAGATTCAGCCACATCTGTATAGTGACCAGAGTATATAACAATATCCTCCCTTACGGACTTAGACCTTGACTGTAAGATCAATCTAACTCCACTAAAAGGACATATTTAGCCGCCTCTGATTGAATATAACTCCACTAAAAAGACATATTCAGCCTCCTCTGCTCGACGACCCGAGTATATTATGATATTCTCTCCTGTGGAATGCTCACTTGACTGTAAGAGTAATCTAGTTCCACTAAAAGGACATATTCAGCCACCTCTGCTCGGCGACCTGAGTATATTAATATATCCTCTCCTGTGGAATGGTCACGTGACGTGAAGAGTAATATAACTCCATTGTTAGGACATTATTCAGCCGCCTCTACTCGACGACCCAAGTATATTAGGATATCTTCCCCTGCAGATATGTAAGAGTAATAAAAGTCCCATCCTCTACCAATATTGAGTTAAAGTTGAGTGTATAGGCAAAGAAACCATAAACCGGTTTATAGTAAAGCTTTTTCGATACTTCACGCTGTACCCCTTCACCCGGAAACACACTTCAGGAACATATTCCACACTTTGAGAAGATATTCTGGTGTTTTTTTGCCATCGTACTATACTTTTACATTTAATTTTATAATTTGTAAAGATATTTCACAATAATTTTATTATTTTGGTGTGTTAAAATGTGCTTCGAAATTCTTCCGTGGCAAAACACGTTATGTTGCTGTGCAGGTCAGATACTCTTTATATTCATTCACAATGTAAAGAGGGAAGAGCGCCCAGCCCTTTTTAAAATAATAACAATAGCAAATTTTGAAATATGATTTAACACTTACCTCTTCATTAATCATATGTATCCTTTAAAGTCATCTGTTGAGTTCTTGTTATTATTATTATTATTATTATTATTATTAGCACCGCGTCTTACTACCCGTTCGGGTTATACACACTTACGCTAATGTGTAATGGTAGGGTGATTATGGGGTGAAATGGATGACCTACAGTTTAACGTGGAATCCGAACCACGGTGGAGGCCTGGCATTCCTCACATTCACAAGTTGTGATTAATACACGTCTTGTCAGAGGTGAAGGAAGGGTTTGGCAATCAGATAAATCTGTGCCGGGACCGAGGATTGAACCCCGGACCCCTAGCACAGAAGTCTGACACCTTACCCCTAGACCACCAGGTCACCTTGAGTTCTTGTTCATTTCCGTGGTCGGTCATAGCTACTCAACGCATAATCAGCCGATGACAAGTGAAGAGCTAGTCTCGTTCTGAATGAAAATAAAAGACGTGAGATATTTATTTGGACAGAGTTATTCCACACAAAGGATATTCATTTTGAGAAAGCTGATCCAACACACAAAGAGGAAACATGCTCAGAGCCTCCTGGGGAAAAAATATGTATTTCCTTCTAAACTAGCGCAAGTTTTGATTTTGATAGATGGACGTGAAGATTTTAAATCTCTCTTTAAAATGTTCATATTCATTTCTAAATCTTTTCAATTTTATATTAATTTAAATTTTATGTTATATCTATCCCTAGCTCATGGTCACCCCTTTTACTTTGTTCTGATGTATTAATATTCTCCTTTAATTTGGAAAAAAGTTTTTTTTTTAATTTTTTCCTTGAAGAAGATACTTGAAACATTGTTTGAATATAACTAGGGTGTTTGAAAACTTTCAGGACTTAATATGTGTTCATCCTCACAACAAATATTAATAATTAGTGTATTTTCTATGGTAAAGAAATTTAAGATATGTCTAAAGTGAGCTAAAGTGAGTGTTTTTATTGAGTGAAATTCAACATTTAGATCGGAAAGAAGAAATTAATCTTCAACCGATATCTTAGAAAGAGTCATAATGGACAGTATTCTTTTTCCTGGCAAGATCTGATAGATTTATATCCATAATCTAACATCAGAAATTAAAACTTTTTAAAGGAGCATCTACTAAATGGATTATATATTTTAATATTTTCCAGACAATCCATATTTTGCTTAAAGAGCTTAACTCACATAATTTACATTGTAGATTATGTTACATTGGCCAAACAATCTTTATCTTTTGACCCATATAGCATGAGTAATTGATAAATTGTAACTTAGAATTTTTTCTTCAAACCAAAATCAGCCTAGCTCCCCTAGGACGGCTCCCTAATTCAAACTTGACTCATACTAGTAGAGGAAGCTCTACAAACTGAGTCGAGTGGACGGACAGAGGGAACCAACTGTTAATATTTGTGAAACTGGAGGACTTCAAACTGTTCCAGGAGTCTTGTGTAAACTCGACGACTATTACTACAGCAAGTGTTGTAAGGTAAAGCCTGTACAAACAACAGAGCGGACTTTCAACGATCTCACCGCAAATATGAGCTTAATGGTGAACAATGTGGTCAGTGTCTGCCGGTAATTGGTCGAGTTTAGAGAACAAAACAAGCCTATGCAGGCATTGTCAACCACCACTGGAACAAAACTCAAAATATACGATCAAGGTGGGGAAACTGCAGTTAGCACGGCTATCACTGAACATTAAGAAACCCCTGCATGCAGTCACGACCAAGACACTGCATCACGTATTACTACTCGTCCAGGATATTCGCATATATACAGGACGGGTAATAAAAAGGTAACAGAAATACTAACAGTTAGGTTAAACGTGTGGACTAATTAGGCCAACAGAATTTTAGAGTTCATTGATTTTTTTGCTTTATTTTTTCACAGGTAATTGTTAATTAATAATTTGTTGCCTGCTTTCTTTCTCACAGGTAATAGTGTATTAGATATGCCGCAGTATACTGTAGAGTAAATTTCTTGGAATGTGTGACATTATTTCAGAAGTTATGATACAGGACCCATCATTGGCATCTGTGAATAATAGATTTTTGAGGAACATTTTCAGAGATTAACACCACCCAAGAAACCCTTATTTAATTGGGTTGAAATGTTCAAAATGACTGGTTCAGTGACAAACCATCATCAGGAATGATCTGTTAGACCATGAACAAACAGAAAAACAAAAATGTTGAACGTTTTTTGAAAAAATTTCTCCAATCTCCAAATATCAATAGAAAACACCCATGTCCACCGTATTGTAAAGGATATGGGCGCTTATTCCTATCGCATACTGGTGGTTCATACGTTGAAGCCTCAGGATTTCCTTGTTCGTCTACATTACTGGGAACATGTGTTGGCGAACCTGTATGAGGACCCACAATACATTGACGATTGATGGTGTTCTGATGAATGCCATGTTCTCATCAGTAGACATGTAAACAAACAAAACATGCGTTTTAGAGGCTGCGCTAGAGAGGGTTTTGCACTGTAACTTCCCTCTCCAAGCTAGTGCGGGTATATTTATCTACAAATTACCCAACTAACTCTTACCCTTTAAATTCATACATTATTTATGTTGATGATAGATAAATAAAAATATTGTATAATTAAAGGCTATAAGCCATTCGGATTAGAAAGTATACCTGCCCTGAATCCTTAATTAGAAACTGTATAAAACATTCAAAACTATGTTGCGTCTTTGAGAAATCGGTTGGCTTCGTCATCTTAGTATTTACATTTTTTAATAATAAAAATATAAGTGCAATAGTAATGTATGTGTATGTGATTTACATGTGATTCAACTTTGAATTTTCTGTTTAAAATGGTTTTCGGCTAAAATTGCCAAGATTTTAACTATTTATTACATTATTTAAATAATTGTTTTATTTTATACATAAATGCACCAATTGTCCTAGAATTTATTATTATTATTAGCACCACGTCTTACTACCCGTTTGGGTTATACGCACTTACGCTAATGTATAATGGTAGGGTGATTGTGAGATGAAATGGAGGACCTACAGTTTAACGTGGGATCCGAACCACGGTGGAGGCCTAGCATTCCACACATTCACAAGTTGTGATCTATACACTTCTTGTCAGAGGTGAAGGAAGAGTTTGGCAATCAGATAAATTTGCTGGGACCAAGGATTAAACCCCGGACCCGCAGCACAGAGGTCTGACACCTTACCCCTAGACCACCAGGTTACCAGAGTTGTCATATTAGTTTTAGAATGGTATTATTTCATATTATATAAGAGTCTCCTTCTCAATTTGATCTAAAACAACGTGAGTGGTCTCATAGTTACACTAATATTTAGAATTTTTTTATTAATGAAAGAGGTGAAAAAAAATATATATATAACAACATGCTAAGAAAGCCCGCCTAAGAAAAGGGAAAATATGCCGCAATATGAATTTTTTTTATGAAATTTAATTGAAATTTAAAATGTAAACTTATTAATAAATGTGGTTAATATCTTCACAGCCAATAAAGTGTTTAACTATGGGTCTTAATGACTATTTTTTTAAATTAAAATATAAATATGTCCCAAAAAAAATTTAAACATCTATTGATGGTTTTATAGTAGAAATGGATAGATTCTCCCTGGGCTCAAACTCATGTCTTTTTTTCAAAGCATAAAAATAATACTTGAACCTAAGAAATGTAGGCATCTAGGCATGTAGACTACTCATTAATGTAGGAATCTAGGCATGTAGACTACTCATTAATGTTGGTGTTTAGGCATGTAGACTACTTGTAAATGTAGGTATCTATGCATGACCTAATTGCTCCAATATGCATTTTAATAAATTGGTGTACCTTTTGTGTACACTACGTCTTAGTTCCCTTAAAATTACTCCACTATTGAATCAGGGAGGAGGAAGGTGAGATTTAGATGATAATTATCATTTTAGTGGAGGAAGAGTGGGGAAGTATTCAGGGGGAAAAAATAGAACACCACCTTAGGCCTTATACAGGGTGGAGTGGAAACAATTCGACGATCTATGCTGAGGAAAGTGATGGAGAACGTGCTGAGGTTTGTCTGACGTCCAGTGGAACTCACCTGAGTGACATCAACTTCAAAAAGTGAAATAGTCTACTATGTTGATTGCTTTTACTTAGCTAGTGAATATTTACTTTTCAATTAAAGAGTTAATTCTCAAGTTACTAATCGTCTGATTGTTTTAGACCCAGCCTTCATTCCCGTCAAGGCAGAACAGATTTCCTCTGGTGCTAGTAGGAAGATTGTTATTGTGTACGACTACTCCGAGCTTTCAAATTGAATAAAAGGATTTAGGTAAGTCAAACAAGAGAACATTGTTTCTACTTAAAATAGGTGAAGATATAATTACTAAAACTGTATTATTGAAGACAGGAATTGTCCTATTTTTCCAAGATTGAATACTATTGATTCCAAATTTATACAAGTATACCTAGTTTGCAAGTATTTAGAAATGATGACAACACAACTAATATTAGTTTTAATTAAAATTACTTTTATCAAACAATATTTTAGTAAAATCATGGTTCATTTTTCTCTTGTTTAAATACAAAGAAATTACTGTTTAATTTGATAATGTAAGATTATTAGCTTCTCTTCCAAGCATGTCTCGAAATAAATATCGAAATTTGCTATCACCAAATTACATATTGATGCTCTTGTCTTGCTTTCTTTCTTTGCTTTATTCGTAATGATTGTTGCCATACACACGGTAATAGTTGACTTCACGTACGTTAACATCTTCTATGTGTAAGAGAATTAGTGATATCGCAGTTTTGATAATGTGGGCAAGGAAATGAACACATTCCTCTGAAACATCAATTACTGTGTCAGGGCCATACAAAGAATTTGACTAAATGAGAGAACAGGGGGTGGGCTGTAGGGATGTGCAACTAAGGGAAAGAGAATCAACTTTATGGATGTGCAACTAAGGGAAAGATATGATTAGCTGTAAGGATGTGCAACTAAGGGAAAGAGAGGATTGGCTGTAAGGATGTGCAAGTAAGGGAAAGATATGATTAGCTGTAAGGATGTGCAAGTAAGGGAAAGATATGATTAGCTCTAAGGATGTGCAAGTAAGGGAAAGATATGATTAGCTTTAAGGATGTGCAAGTAAGGGAAAGATATGATTAGCTCTAAGGATGTGCAACTAAGGGAAAGATATGATTAGCTCTAAGGATGTGCAACTAAGGGAAAGATATGATTAGCTCTAAGGATGTGCAACTAAGGGAAAGATATGATTAGCTCTAAGGATGTGCAACTAAGGGAAAGATATGATTAGCTCTAAGGATGTGCAACTAAGGGAAAGAGAGGATTGGCTGTAAGGATGTGCAAGTAAGGGAAAGAGAATCAGCTGTAGGGATGTGCAACTAAAGGAAAGATATGATTAGCTGTAAGGATGTGCAACTAAGGGAAAGAGAGGATTAGCTGTAAGGATAGTGCAAGTAAGGGAAAGATATGATTAGCTGTAAGGATGTGCAAGTAAGGGAAAGATATGATTAGCTGTAAGGATGTGCAAGTAAGGGAAAGATATGTTTAGCTGTAAGGATGTGCAAGTAAGGGAAATATATGATTAGCTGTAAGGATGTGCAAGTAAGGGAAAGATATGATTAGCTGTAAGGATGTGCAAGTAAGGGAAAGAGAATCAGCTGTAGGGATGTGCGACTAAGGGAAAGAGAGGATTGGCTGTAAGGATGTGCAAGTAAGGGAAAGAGAGGATTGGCTGTAAGGATGTGCAAGTAAGGGAAAGAGAATCAGCTGTAGGGATGTGCAAGTAAGGGAAAGAGAGGATTGGCTGTAAGGATGTGCAACTAAGGGAAAGAGAGGATTAGCTGTAGGGATGTGCAACTAAAGGAAAGATATGATTAGCTGTAAGGATGTGCAACTAAGGGAAAGAGAGGATTAGCTGTAAGGATAGTGCAAGTAAGGGAAAGATATGATTAGCTGTAAGGATGTGCAAGTAAGGGAAATATATGATTAGCTGTAAGGATGTGTAAGTAAGGGAAAGATATGATTAGCTGTAAGGATGTGCAAGTAAGGGAAAGATATGATTAGCTGTAGGGATGTGCGACTAAGGGAATGAGAGGGTGGACTAAAGGGAAGTGGGTGGCTCTAAAGGAGAGATGAGTGGATTAAAGGGAAGTGCCTCTAAAGTATAGAGGAGGGAGCTGTAGGGAAATGACCTAAAATAGGAGATCAAGGAATCATTGTTTTTTATTACGACATGAAGAAATTTAATTTGGTTGAAATATTATAATTGGGGCTCTAGACGGTATAAATATTTTAAGACCCCAATAAGATGAAAGTCTAGTTATTGAGAAGGCATACAAAAAAGATGAATAATAATATTCGTAATATTTGTTTAAACCCCAAAACTCCCTCCCTCAGTGCGGCCATGACTTGTGTGTAGAGTGGTTTCCAGGCGCAAGCGAACAAATCACAATTGAATATGTATAACGATTTTACGTTTGGCTTCTGATCAAAAACAATTTATTTTTTCTAGGTAATGCTTCTCACTCCGTTTCCGGTTTACTCACAATTAATTACAGTCCTGGGATAGGGATGAGGAATAAAGGATTTATAGGGAATATACCCGAATTTGTGTGGAGAGAAAATGGAAAGGTCCCGACAGTAAAATATGCTATGATCAAACCTCAATCTACCAGACTGCTGCAATCCAGAATATATGAGCGTGACGTTTAATACGTTTGCCTGCAGTTTGGGGGGAAGAGGGGTGATGGAGGTAGGGTGGATTCACTAAACGAACCCGTAGCATTTACGTTAATTTAGATAAAGTGTGTTGGCAATATTTACTAGCTAATAAAGGAGTCTAATGTAGATAATATGTTAGTTTAATTAAAATTTTTAGGAAAACTTGGTAAGGCTTTATATTAGCCATAGTACGTCTGAGTTTGATGAAAATCAATTATTATTGTTTTAATTTTTTTAATGCTAATCATGTCACATTAAACTTTAATAATACAATTTAAATTATACACACTGTAATATATATATATATATATATATATATATATATATAATATGTTAAAAACGAAATTCAGAATTTTTGTAAAAAGGTGAGTGAATAATTTATGTGAATTTCTTAAGCACAGTATTTTTCTTTTATATATATATATTTATATATATATATTTATTTATATATATATTTATATATATATATTTAAATTGCAGGTCCCCAGCTAAGGTAATGGGAATATAACATATGTTTACCATAGTTTTATCCTAAAAAGCAAATATTTCTACAGCAATTTTGTTAAAATTAATTTGGACAAAACATTTATTGAATTTGTTTCTGTTAAATTCGAATACTAGTCACCATTAATCACATTAATTTGTTTGTAATTAGATATAGTTTTTGTATTTTATCTTCAAAAAATGCGCTAAATACATTGTGTTATTTTTGTTTACTTATAATAGAAACATAGTAGGATGGGCAATATCTAACAGTTACAAACGTTGGTGAATATATTTTCATACATTCATACGTCAAGAATGTCAGAGGCTCCTTGTAGAGCTTTGATTGGATTGACATTTACGAGCATACTAACAGCCGAACATCAGCTATACATCAGTGACACAAAAGGACATATAAGGAAAGGTACATTTCCACACAAAAATATTTTCAACCACACTGGTTTAACCTCCACGATGTGAAAACCTCTACTTCCCCCTTACTAGCCTATTGCCAGTCTATTGCCAGCATGACACCTTAATTTTTGTGACCACCAGTGCTGGTACTAACTTTAATTTATTATTATTATTATTATTATTATTATTATTATTATTATTATTATTATTATTAGCACTGCGTCTTACTACCCGTTCGGGTTATACAGCACTTACGCTAATGTGTAGTGTGGTAGGGTGATTGTGAGATTAAATGAAGGACCTACAGTTTAACGTAGGATCCGAACCACGTTGGAGACCTGGCATTCCACACATTCACAAGTTGTGACATACACATATTGTCAGAGGTGAAGGAAGGGTTTGGCAATCAGATAAATCTGTGCCGGGACCAAGGATTGAACCCCGGACCCCCAGCACAGAAGATCCGACACCTTACCCCTAGACCGCCAGGCCACCTTTAAATTAATAACATTAGCATCCGTGGGTAGGTGGACTAAATATCAGGCTTAATTTTAGTTTCAAGTAACAGGAATGATAGATTTCGAGAGCCAGCCTGGATGTAATGATGTTGTGATGGTTTTTAACGTTCCGTTGATAAAAATGTTGATGTATTTACTTTAAATGTTTACCTTAGTAGTTACATTCATGTATCCTGGACGGGTAGTAAGACATGGTGACAAGAATAATCTCAATATCATCAACAGAGAGAGTAAAATATGACAGTTGCTAAGATAACCGCTGCCTCTCAGGGTGTTTGATAACTCAGCGAGGGTACCCTCTGATTCCATCTCAGCCCAAACTCGTCATTGATACAGATAAACTCTAATTGGTCTGTCACAATAACCAACCGTAGCAAACATTTATTGATTAAATAAGTAGTCATCATCAGTTCCATGGCGTGTTGAAAGGGCAAGACAAACTTGTACAAACTAACTGTGAATTGTATAAATCATTTTACAGAAATATTATTATTATTATTATTATTATTATTATTATTATTATTATTATTATTATTATTATTATTATTATTAGCACCGCGTCTTACTACCCGTTCGGGTTATACGCACTTACGCTAATGTGCAATGGTAAGGTGATTATGAGATGAAATGGAGGACCTACAGTTTAACGTGGAATCCGAACCACGGTGGAGGCCTGGCATTCCTCACATTCACAAGTTGTGATTAATACACATCTTGTCAGAGGTGAAGGAAGGGTTTGGCATTCAGATAAATCCGTGCCGGGACCGAGGATTGAACCCCGGACCCTCAGCACGGAAGTCTGACACCTTACCCCTAGACCACCAGGTCACCCATTTTACAGAAATAACTCTGACTAATCACCAAGAATTTTGTTTCGTTCCGCGTCTTAATACCCGTTCGGCATGCAGGCATTTCTCCACAAAAATATGGTAGAGATGAGCATGGTATAACTTAGAGTATTTGCGTGGACAAATTAAAACCCTCAGTACACGGCCAAGATTCAAACCTTGACCTGCTCTTCGCCGGCAATCCAGAATAAATGAGCTTAATTAGTCACTTTTCCCACCAGCTGTTAACAAAATGTCATCTCCATGTGAAGTAGTTATAATTGTTCAAGTGGGGGAGAAAATAGTATAGTCGACCTTGATGATCTAGGGGCAAAGTGCCCGCCTCAAAATCAAATGATAGTGAGTTCAAACCCAGGTGAGGTCAACGGATATTTCTTGAATAATATAATATTTCGGTTTAGAAAGTGCACGTTAAATACTTTAAACAAAATGAAATGAAATGAGAGGTTATAACATTTAGAAGCTCTGCTTACCCTGGTAACACTCTACGACACGAGACTGGTAAATATGTTATTACAGTATCTAAATAATGAACCAGGACATTTATATTCATTATTGCTATTTTAACAACGATTTATGGAAAATTATTCTGATTTTGTATGGCTTTAGAAGTGTTTTTTCTTCTTTTTTTTTTTGTGTCAGGTGGAACTAACGGTAGATTACTTATAATATGTATTAACTATCTCATTTTACACATATCATACACATAAAGATCATGGATCTTTATTTATTATTTTACCTTAGTCGCACGATTCACATGCTATGCACGATCTACAGTGTATTTTCAATATTATGACCTTCGTGAGAAAGATCAAGCTATGAACTATGTTGTCTATAATTTGTAAAATAATTTTAGTTCAAGTGTGAAGTGGAAAAACGTATATTATATATTTAAAAATCTAGAATTACTCTTTCTACAACTTGAGTGAAAGTAGTTACTAAAAATTGCATATTGAGTATTGGTGGTGTATGTTACTGATGGTGATTCTAGTAGTACACAATAGGGATGGCTAGTGATCTTTGATCTGCAAGGTAGTGATGTCTGCTGGTATTGATGGTTCAATGATGTAACTTTTTCTGAACATGTTGATATGGCAGTCTTGCCTTAAATTATTAGCTTTTTAAATGTAGTGATGATTAGTTATCTGGTGATTAAAATTATTGATATCGAGTGAAGGTGAGTGAAGACTGATCGTCCTAAATTAGAGAGTAAATATATATCTGTGTATTTTTAGTCAATAGTAGTATGTTAGAATATATTTGCTGTAGCCTAAGAGATAGTTATTATTATTGACAGTGGCAATATTCAGATATTGATGTTGTAATGTTGTAAAATAAGGTACTCTTAGCATTAAGTCCTCTTTAATTACAGTCAACTCTGGTTATAACGAACCTCTATGGACTCAGAAATTTTGTTCACTATGTCCGACTTTCACTAAAACCATTTTTTTTAATCTTATAGTAGTGGGTTAGTGACAAACAAAATAAGAGTTAAAATAAAATCGCCCTTTATTGAAATCTATTTATTAATCTTAAACTCCTGTCATATTAATACAACTCAGAAAACTGTCTTCCTATACTTGCTGCAGACAAAGGTATTACAACCTAAGCCAGTCAATGAGTGCAGTTCAACATTCCCCCTCTATTCCTCCATATTCCGTACTTTTAGTCAAGCTTTGTGCTACCTAAACAATAACTAGAGAATTGGTGTCTTCAATCTAAACAATCAAAAAGATTTGTTTTTAAAGAATTATGATGTTAGAATTACATTTCATATCGAAAGTTTCAATTTTTCTGTTCAATAAAACCGAAGTTTTAACATACATTGAAATGTATGTGGGCTTGGACCAATGAAATAGGTTCACTATAGCCGAATGTTCACTACAACCGAGTTCATTAAAACCAGAGTTGAATGTATATATTGTTACAATGGTGGTATCGAGATATGATAACTGGAATATGCTATTAATTGTTATAATCGTTGTATTCTCCTATTGAAAGTATTTTTCTTTCTGTCCAAGGCTTGTTGCGCAGGGAAGGAAGTTTTTTCCTAGAGAAAGATGCGTGGAATCGTTGCCTCTTACACAGGGCCAGGCGAAATACCTAAAGCTACTATCACACGACACTTGCTTATACTAGAAATCCAGTGTGCTATATAGCGTCTAGATATCTGTATACTAGTTAGTACAATAGAAACGGGACTAGAATATTCACACGCTGCTAGTTTGGTACTAGGTTCTAGTGCAAATATTTATGGAACGTCGGAGATTAATTTTGGGTGCAGCAGCTGCATTAATTATTAATAATAATGTTGAAAATTATGAGAGGGAGCGTAGGAAAAGAATATGGACACGGGACTGGTTGGAAAGACGAAATAATGGTCGCGGGATGCTAAAAATGATACATTCGGAGGTTAGGTAAGATAAATTCGGTGTGATTCTAACGTTTAGTATTTTCCTGAATTTTTATTCATTTATTTACGATGTGGTCAGAGGCCCTTAAGTCCATGGGTGTCCAAGTACAATATCCTTGATCCACACATGTTATTTTTTAGGCCTACACACACTTTATATTATAAAATAACAACCACCCAAGGATGGCATGCTATCAAGTTTATTTAGATTAAAATACGATCTGGAACACAGTTTGTAGTTTTTAGATGACATGGCTTTAATTAAATATATTGTCATATTGTGACAATTTGGTATTATATATATAAGTATGTTTAGAATAATTTTCTGCCAACAATAAAATCACATCCGATGAACATGTCGGCACCATTTCTACCATTTTTCTACAAACAGTTTAAGCGCATTGATTGGTCGAATTACAGAGACTAGTGTCGGATCTAGTACGAAAATAGCGCCTGTTCTATCCTCACAACTAGTATGGTAGCCAGTACCAAGAGGCAGAACCAGTATACTTTGTATGATTCACACGACGCTAAATGATGACGTGCTAGCTATTACTAGCTAGCACACTGGATTTCAAGTACGAGCTAGTGTCGTGTGATACGGGTATAAAGCCCAATAGTTTGGTACACACGTGTGGAATATTTTCGGTGCTGAAATCTCTCCTCAAGACCTCCGCCACTCCTCGTCGGTAAATGTTCCACAGAAACTTCACTCTCATGATAATTCGTTGTGGCCGGTTCACACGTGCAGACAGTTCGGTGTGGAATATCGTTGGAGACGGTGTTACTGCTACTCATAAATCTCATCTTTTAATTTTTTCCCAGTAATTTACTTTGATGTTTACTTATTACACTTTTTGATATCACAAAAGACATTGACAAAATTGATATGGATGTTTCCCTGTTAAAAAACAAGAAGATGCCATGCTTGTAGGCCCTTACCGTAGACGAGTACAAAAAAATATGTTCGAAATGACATTCTGAAATAATTCAAAAAATTTAACGCCATCTTCCCTAAAGTCTTGGAAAAGGGTGTAAAACGCAACCTTACTTAGTCGGTAGCTAACAATTGGTTGAGTCCAATAGCTATGAATGACACTTCATATATTTTTTTTCTTTTCTTTAAGGTATTTAAGTATGAAATACAAATATACCGTACACTCCTTGATATTCATGGCGATTGTATGAAGAGGAGAGTCCTCAGCTGGATGTCCACGAAGTTTCCGACGAAATTCCTCCCGTGTGCACCAAGCCTAGCCTGATTGCAATAGCAACTGAAAATCCAAAGAAAAATTAGAGAATACATTTCAATGTTACATCCAAAGAAAAACTATATTTTGTATAGATTGTTTTATATTCACAAGTAGTGTTTATTTAACAAATAAAACCTACACATCGGTAATGTTCAACATCCTTATTTGATTTGAAATGGCGGCTATATAACCCTATTTCTAGCCCGCCAAGAGCTCATACCTCATAAACTATAGAAAGCCTGACAATGGGAAACAATAATCAATCATCATAAATAATTAATTAGAAGAAGTATCCGACGCTGCCCGTGGTAACCACGCAATGAATTGTGGGGTTACCCCGTATAACGCTTTTCTTTTCTTCAAACAGACAGAAAACATTTCTCACGATTTTATTTTTCCCAAATCAATTTTAAGTAAATTAAAAAAATATAAGCTAAACTTTAAAATTCCAGGTTCAAGGTACACATGTATGTGCACAGGGGCTAATAATTTTTTAAATTTCAGCCCTCTGCTTCGAGTAGATATCGTGAAATGCTCACGACAGACAGACAAATTCTACATTTCTTGCATATACATATAGATATATATGTATATATATATGTATATATATACATATAGGTATATATATATACATATAGGTATATATATATATACATATAGGTATATATATGTATAGATATATAAAATTTATAAATCTAAAACGAGGGTTAGTGGAATTGGGTGGGGGATGAAGATAGAGCTGGGGGTAAAGTGGAGTGTGGGATAGAAATTTTCCAAACTTTTAAAAAAACTACCTTTTGGTACGGTATTAAATTGTAGTTTGTCAGGAAAGTGGTTTGTTTGATTATCCTGTATAACTAGAAAAGTAGAAATTTTTTACATTTTATAATCGAGATTTAGAAAATAGGGGTATGGAAAGGGCTATGATTTCAAAAACTAATATATAAACACACTTTTAGTAGAAAATTGAAATATTTGCAATCATGTACAGTTAAAAAGATTCCTCTCCCCTCTATTATTTAAAAAATGTAAATCTAAAAAAAAAAAAATTAATCAAAGAAAAGGGGAAGAAAAATTTAACTGCGGGAACAAACTGTCTCTTTAACAGACTATTATTTAATGTATCCGTTTTGTTAAATTGTGATTTTCATTTTTTAATATGATTTTTATAGCAATGTATATAATTTATGTGTACTTATCTTATGATCTGTCTCAGGCATATATTGCAGTTCTTTATATTGTGTTCGTTTGTGCATTTGATTGACTTTTTTTTACCTGGGATTGTCGTGGATATCTTGATATTGTATAGAATAAGATATAATATAAAAAGCACAGTTGGATTTTGAACATCATAATTCAATATCGTTTTGATATCCATCCGTCCGTATGGATTATTCAAACACTCGTAAACATCCTAGAAATCTAAAGTTTTGCATGCTGATAAGTTTTAAGATAATTTTATCCAGAAAAGTTCAAACATAAAAATGTAATATGGTGGATTCAAAATTACAGATCGAATTAAGGCAGAAACGTTGATAGTGAATAATTCCATTTCTGAACCGTAAACAGTTACAATCAGTGGCGCAGGAACGTTTTTATTTAGGGGGGTGAAAATAATCATGTGCTTTTATAGGGAATAACATTTTTGAGATCTAAAAAATACCAGGGAAATGTAATACAGCTGTCTCTTGCACTACGCGAGTGATTGGTTCTGATAAATAATCGCGTAACACAAAAAGGCAAGTGAATTGACTTTAACATGGGTGAGATAGGAATTAATCCAAAGGAAAAAAGTAAATAAAAACCTAAAGCTCATAAATGAATGCCATTTTTATTAATTTATCTAACTTGTACAATGCTACAGGTAGCCTACACCTATTGTTAATCTTCAATTCACTGAAATTTGTAAACAAACACAATTTTTAATTAATTTATCTAATTAATACAATGCTACAGGTACACTTACTGTTCATCTTCAATCGCATGATAAATTAACTGGATTTAGCAAACTTGGATTATAACTATCTTGTTCTTGACGGTAGGCTCTTGCTCTCTTGAAGAACCTGGGACTGTAAGCTCTTGCTCTCTGGAAGTCCCAGACTGGGATGGTAGGCTCTGGTAGGCTCTTGCTCTCTTGAGGGCTCTGGAACGCTACGCTATTTCTCTCTTGATGGCCCTTGGATGGTAGGCTCTTGACGGCCCTTGGATGATAGGCTCTTGACGGCCCTTGGATGGTAGGCTCTTGACGGCCCATGGATTGTAGGCTCTTGCTCTCTTGATGGTACTGGAACGCTAAGCTCTTGCTCTCTTGGCGGCCCTTAGACGGTAGGCTCTTGCTCTCTTGACGGCCCTTGGATGGTAGGCTCTTGCTCTCTTGACGGCCCTTGGATGGTAGGCTTTTGCTCTTTTGAAGAACCTTGGACGGTAAACTCCTGCTCTATTGAAGGCTCTTGCTCGACAGCTCTTGCTGTCTTGAAGTGCCCTGGGTCATTAGACTGAGGATTTTAACTTTTTTTTTATGAAATGGTCAAGACTCAGCTGATGAGCAGCATTCATCCTCTCTCTAAAGAGTGTTTTATAGCAAGCCAAATAACTCATCTCCTTGGTAACTTTGGCACTTCTATCCATCTTAGGATCATTCTCTTCAACGATTCTAATTGCACTGTCAATTTGCTAACAAAATTCATCAATTTGTTTTGTTGAAGTTTTTTGTTAAGCTCAACAAAATAGTGCTCTTCCTCTTCATCCTTTATGCCAGTCTCCATTTCTAGAAGATCTTCATTGGTGAGTTATATTGAGTGGGATTTGAGAAATTGATCCACATTTGTCTGGTCTACGTCTTCAAATCCAACCTCTTGCTATGTCAACGATGTCATGTCTTGAATTGGAAAGCTCGTGTTCAGGATCAAAATCAAAGAGTCAGAAACTTAAGGCCAAATATTTTTCCAAACTCCCTTCATACAGGACTGTTTAACTTCTGCCCACGCATCTCCAATGTTGTAAATACCACCCCCCTAACACCAAACTGTACAGTAAAGATCTTTGTCCTCACTGGAATATGCACGCACAAGCTCACATCATCACCGCACAGGGTGACTGCGAAATTACAGCAAACAACGCATTATTTTTACTATTTCTAAATCGCGTTACGGCGAAAACGCGTAAAGTGAGATCGCGTATGACGAGGGATGCTTGTATTTAATGGTCCCATTGTGCATTTTTCTCATTTATTTTAGTCATGCCAAACACTATAATTAATATTCACAAAACAAATTAAGAAAAATTATAACTGATGTGGCTTAGCTAAAAATTATGAATAACCGAAAATTAAAGTAGGTTTCCATACACCTTCGCCTTATATTCATTACTAGCTATAAGACCACTAACTAGATTTGCAATTTTCAAGTTTGATGAGCCTCTCAAGGTAGGCATTCAGCAGATAAAGGTGATTTAGTATAAGTTGCCTCATCGTGGAGCGAAGATAGGTAAGCATTGACAAACTTCTTTCTGCAATAGCTGATGTAGCTGGTATCACTATCAGAATTTTCAAACAGTGTGTGCTCCAAGCACATTTTATTTTTGCTATGTTGCCTTAATGTGGACTTTTTATCTTGCCTCAACAAGATCTTTACATTATCTAAAAGTTTAAAGTTTAACTAAAATATTTTGGGAGGGTAAAAACGATACTTTTTACCCTCTCAATTTCTAGGGGGGGTAAAATTTACCCCCGTACCCCCCCTCCCCGTTCCTGCGCCACTGGTTACAATTCTATATAACTTTCATTTGTTTCAACTATTTAACAACCATTGTTAAATATGCTTTCTCACTATTTTTTTTACTAGCATCAATAAGAAAGAGTTTAAATATTATGACAGAGAAGTTTTATAACTAATTATTGAAACGAAAGTTCCACTTTTAGCACATGCTTATATTTTATCTTTCTTTTGATATTGTGTTTTAGTCAATCTATTTTTAGCGTTTTGTTACACATTCCAAATCAATAAAGAATTTATAGTTAAATAAAATTGAGGTTACATTACTTTGTTCTGTGGTTAATTTTTAATACTAAAAAATAATAAATTAGATTTATATATTTCCCTTGTGAAAAACGGGTACACCAGCTAGTATATTATCTATGTTACGAGTAGTGTGCGAAATCTGGATAGTGTCGAGATTAGCCGGGATATGTCAGTATTATCCAAGTGCAGTGGATAGAGTCAGAAAGAAAAATAAATTTATCTCATTTTAGACCTTATTCGGATAATATCGAGACTAGCCAGAAAGACTTGGATAACGATGAATAATATTTGTAAAACTAAACACGTGTGAATACGGATTATATTTTATAACGTCATTTTGATCTCTGAAATTGAATAATAGCAATGTATTAACATTTGAAATATCTCATTTTGATTCTTTATTTTTTATTAAACTAAACTAAACAAACATATCCTAAAATCATCTAATATAATCTAGCCTAGCTTAACCTAGCCTAAAATAGACTAACTAAACTAGCCTCAACCCTAAAATTTTGACATTATTCAAGTACGGGTGAATATTGACAATATTAACCAGATAAACATAAAAAAAAACCTTGTTTAATAACCTCTCATTTAACATTATCCATGTACTTTGGATAATTTCAGCATTATCTGGATAATATCGACTTTATACAAGCTAGAACTTTACCCGTAACATATAATATTATATGCAGCCCGAATTGGTAGTGACACTGAGTGCAAATAATAGCAGTATTTCCATAGAACTCTTGCTCTAAATGATCATACCCGATCATAATATCTGTTTTCTAAGTTATACGTCTCCTATTCACGTGTTAAATGAAGAACTTCTTCGATCACAGTACATTTGTCAATGTTCGACGTCTTTGATCCGCAATATTGGTCTAAAACTCCCACCTACAAACTTTATTCGTAGAAATAGCTACGTGGTTTGAAAGATTTCGTTATTGCCTGGCACTTTAAATAACCTCGAGGGAGTTTCAAAGGAAACATGATTAAGCTGCTCCTTCGAGAGCAAATAGAATATGAAACGGTGAAACTTATACATATATTTTTTTAACCAGGGGATTCGGTAAAGTGTTATCATCTTCAATAATTTAGAATAAAAGTGGTTTATCTTTAACATAATTTGAATTTGATTTTATATACATAGAAATGTCTTTTTTTTTTTTTTTTTACTTTAACTAAACAAAGAGTTTTTCAAATGAACGAACATTGGATAATAATTGAAAACATGTGTCAGTCAATTTCTGGAAAACTTCTTTAATTTTGTTTCTCATTTTCCATCGAGAATATTCACATATACGCCTTACATGCTGCTAAGGAATGTAGAATTTAGAGATAATTCATCTGAACTTGCGTGTGGGTAGAATAAATGTCCTGAGAGGAAAAAAACGCCCTCAGTACAACGAAGTAGAATTCGATCCACTAGCTCCTTGTCACCAGTGGACCAATGCCTTAGCCCTCCTGCCCATCGATGTGGGTCTTTTGTATCTAATATTAATCATAATTACAAATATTTCTTGAATGGTTAATATCAGCTAAGTTGAGGCTTGATACCAAGAAACATTACCTATAGCAATGAACTGTATGAACCATTTATTGAATTAACGCTCATTTATGATTATATTTCAATACATGGATAAATAAATCTTACCCGCTTCACTGGTTCATGGTCTAACGCACTACTCTCGCATTAGATTAGCCCGCCAATGATAGAAAGATCGAGGTTCAAATATATGTCGAGTGTACTGAAGGGGTTTCTTACAAAATTGTTTTACACTCTCCCTCCATGCAAATTCGAGTACACTTCTTATGAAAATAACCTCCTTAATCCCTAAAACTACTAGCGTAATTAGTACATAAGCGTATAACCTGAACGGCCAGTAAGACTCGATGCCAAAAAAAAAAATCCTCCATCTTTTTCAACCTAACAAGTTGATTTGATTTTGTGAGTTATATCTATTAATTAAAAAAAATTTTTTATGGTTTTTACTTTATAAAACCATCAACTAATGAAAATAATATCACACTCAGGTTAAGACTATTATTTCTAACTTATTTTCAAACTATAAACCACCTTGATTTATGGGAATGAAATCCCATGTAATTTAAATTAATGCATTATTTCAAGTAATTAATCTGTGTTATTGTGTGATATCACCGCTTTCCCTTAGGTTATTTCTCGTCCCAAGCAAAACGACCGAGTCCTGTGGCAACATTATTATAGATAATGAGCAGGATTTTCAAAGACAAGGTTTTCGGGATCAACTGACATGCCCAGGTTTATTCTGTTTATTTTAAGCATTATTTAATTAATATATAAAATAGATCATCAACTAAATTTTATTTATGTTCACACCGGGTCTTACTATCCGGGCTATCCGCAAGTAATTACACTAAATGGGGTAGGGATAAGTAAGGTTGAATTTAGAGGAATTATAATCGCATTTGCTTAAAGGTAAAGTGGTAAACCATATAGAATAAACCACTCCTAATTCCGCTGAGCAGAATTCAAACCCTGACCTTTCATATTACTGGCAAATCAGACCAGAGGAGATTGATGTATAGACATCATTATATTTCATTGCAAATATATATATTGTGTACGGTCATTCATTTAAAACGAGTCTTTGAGATAATACAATCCAAAGGGGAGGTGTTTAGTTAGATAATACATAAGGTGACCAATTTTTTTACAATGAAAAGGAGGACGAAAAAATTTAAGAAAAAAGTACAAAGTAAATAAATGAAACTTTTATTAATTCAAACAAAAATACACTAATTATGCTTACATCCCTTTTAATTACTTAATTAAACGAGTATATTTCCATTGAATGAATATTTTTGGTCAATATATAATTTTCTAACAATATATTGGAAATTTCGGAGCAAGAAATATCCTTCATATTGAATATTACGGTAAGTGCTGCAGCTAGAGTATCAACATTAAATCTTGATTTCTCACTTGTCCAAAAATCATTACCAATTGAAAAGGCTCTTTCAACTGCTGCATTAGTTCTCTGAATACAGAGATTAACAGATTAGTTTTAAAATATCGAAAAGGAGGACAGATAGGAGGACACTTCTCGAGGAAGGACAGAACCTACAAAAGAAGGACTGTCCTCCCTAAAGGAGGACGATTGGTCACCTTATAATACATCATATCGAGGTCTTAGCTCGAGTGCTCAGGTTAAGTAAAAACCTACTGACGTCAGTTAGGTTAGTGTCTGATATATGTTTCTATTCAATAATGTAAGTTGAACCTCCAAATTATCAAACAGCTATCTATGTCCAGCCTACGATTGAGAAGAAGTAAAACCGGAAAGGTCCGTGAGGTTGGCAGCACCACTAATGGCACAAATTCTGAAACCTATGCCAATATTTAGTGCTGAATTTGTGCCATAAGAATATCCCATCCCCATAATTTGTGCCGCCATAGTTTTCG
>CABFWO010000551.1:2562-25064 GCA_902155825.1 Timema genevievae
TACTAGCACACACACACACACACACACACACACACACACACACACACACACACACACGGACACAGACGTCTGTCTCATCTTATCCTTGCCAAGGGCCAAGGCGGGGTCGGGGTTCAAATCCCGACCAGACCTCCACGGAAATACCGATAGGCTTCTTCTAAATTCTACCTTACTTTTCTTTGGCCCATTTATACAAACAGCGGATAGTCTAAAGGGGTGATAAGACACGGATATCCCAGAGAGTAGTAAGTCACGGATATCCCGGACAGTAGGACACGGGTATCACTGACATTAGTAAGATACGGATATCCCGGACAGTAGTAGGACACGGATATCCCTGACATTAGTAAAGCACGGATATCCTGGACATTAGTAAGGTACGGATATCTCAGACAGTAGTAAGTCACGGATATCCCGGACAATAGTAAGTCACGGATATCTCGGACAGTAGTAAGACATGTATATCTCAGACAGTAGTATGACAGGGATATTCCTGACATTAGTAAGATACGGATATCCCGGACAGTAGTAGGACACGGATATACCGGACAGTAGTAGGATACGGATATACCGGACAGTAGTAAGACACGGATATCCCGGACAGTAGTAGGACACGGATATCCCAGACAGTTGTATGACACGGATATCCCGGACAGTAGTATGACACGGATAGCGTGGATATGTGGTGCACAAAGAGGAATATAGGCCTAGCCCCAAGATAAAACAAAACACGACTGACGAACCACCCAAACAGGAGCGAGCAAGTTGACGACAGGATCGTTGAATGTCCGCGCTATCCGGTCTCACTTATCATAATTATTATTGGAAGCAGAACTACTTTCCAAACAGAACACGCCACCACACAACGAGAGCGGCGGCGCTTGTGACGCAACGAGCAATTAACGAAATTAAAAGTGTAACGGCGTTTCCTGAATTGACAATTCCTCCTCTACTTGGCGCGTTGACTCCATTGTTTGTATGCAGACCGAGCTGCCGCGGAGCACAACTCGTGATGAAGTGAGTTGTGATAGTAGGACCGTCACAGAAACAACTCATCTCACAGAACAAATAGCTCTGTCACAGAAACAACTCATCTCACAGTACAAGTATCTCGTGTTAGGACCGTCACAGAAACAACTCATCTCACAGAACAAATAGCTCTGTTACAGAAACAACTCATCTCACAGTACAAGTATCTCGTGTTAGGACCGTCACAAAAACAACTCATCTCACAGTACAAGTATCTCGTGTTAGGACCGTCACAAAAACAACTCATCTCACAGTACAAGTAGCTCGTGTTAGGACCGTCACAGAAACAACTCATCTCACAGTAAAAGTAGCTCGTGCTAGGACTGTCACAGAAACAACTCATCTCACAATATATATAGCTCGTGTTAGGACCGTCACAGAAACAACTCATCTCACAGACAAATAGCTCGTGTTAGGACCGTCACAGAAACAACTCATCTCACAGTACAAATAGCTCGTATCTAGCTTCTTACAACCAACCTGAGATATACGTGTGCTATTATCCGTGTGCTACTAGCTGTGTGCTACTATCCGACCGTGTTATCCACGTCATATTTTCCGTGAATTTAAAAAAATATAATTCTTTATCGATAAAAGTTCCATCTATTTAAATGAAACAAATGCAATACACATTATATCCCTCAAAATTTTAAAGTACAAACTTTCTTCCGAATATTTACACCAGTAAGGCTTGAATAAGATAGAATTTTAGAAGAAGTGTAGTCCACATTCGCTTAGAGAGAGAGAGAGAGCTGTAAACAATTTTGGTATAAATCAGACCTCAGTAAAAGAAAAGTGCGAATGTGAACGAAACAAAGAAAATAAAACCAAACGACCAAGATGCATTATGGGAGACAAAACAAAGTGCACTGCGGTAGAAAGTGCAGCTTGATAAGATACAATTGCACTTCCGTCCTGCGCGTGAGTGCAGCTTCAATAAGTGTGTCGTTATAAATACTACTTACTATTGTAACTACACTGGATGGATATTCTTTGAATTCGTAAAATAAGTCATATTTTAATCTAGAAGAACTCGCTTCGGTGGTTGAGTGGTCTAACGCGCTAATCTCGTGTCGGTTTAAACTGCCAAAGACGGGGAGATCGGTGTTCGATCCCGGTCGGGTGCACTGAGGGTGGTTTTCCTCCCTAAATGGTTTCCCACTCTCCTTCAACGCAAATGAGGGTGCACTTACTCTCAATTAAACCTTCCTAAGCCATTATTGTGATAGTACACAGGCGTATAACCCGAACGGGTAGTAAGACGCGATGCTATTAATATACAATCTAGTACATTTTAAGAAGAATATGGTAAAGTTGGATGTTATGTTCCACTTTGAGTCCCCAGTCAGCCGATACCCAAAAAAAGGTATCCAAGTCTTTTATCGCCCCTCGGGGTGCAAGAAGAGGTGTCTGTCTTTCTTCCGAACGACCTGATAAAACTCCCCTTTATGCGGTAGGTCCCAAGAGGCGTGGATGGGGATGTGGTATCGAAACAAAAGTATCGATATTGTACTCATTAAAGCTATCGGAAAAAAAATATCGATACCGTACAAGTATCTAAATAAAAGTATCGATAACAGTAAGTATCGGTATCAAAATTTTAATCTGAAAAAAAAAATATTTTTTTATCTAGTAATAATAATTTAAACTTTTACATCATAAGTGTATCTCCGTGTTTAGTTAAAACACCGAAAATTATGTTTTTTTAATACTTTAAAACAAATTTTACAAGATTCTTTTTCGCTATCCAACTTCTTAAAAAAAAACTCCCATAATTCACTTCTGGGAGGTGACATTTATTAACTACGCTCTTCGTCTATATACTCTATCAAGATAGATTATTAATTATTGGCAAACAATAGAATAATGAACGCCCTTTTCTGCTTCGTCTTCTTGGGACACCTTAAGGTGACTTGAGTTTATTGAGCTCTACAAAAAGCTTATTTTGTTTAGTTTTTGATGACAGTGCTCATTGATAAAGGAAGGGGTAGTATGACTGGTCGCCAATCGCACTGTCAATTGTTCTTCCTGTTCCACCACAGACCACCCTAGTGCCAGACTGCCAGCATGAGTGAAACTAACAAAAAAAAATTGTTTCTTTTCATACCGATCCGATACCGGAGTTTGAGTACTAATATCAGTAAAAGTATCGAAGGGAAAAAAATACTAGTATCGAAAGGAAAAATATCGATTTTAGTCAAGTAGCATATCGATAATTTTTTTTCACATCCCTAGGCGTGAATATAAACTGAAATGACGGCTTCAAGCCCATCATGTCGTTGAGTAAACGAGTTTATCCCGCGGCCAGTGTTTTTAGTGGAGCGGTTATCAACCACAGGAAACGGAAGTCATGTCGAACAAGTAAACAAAGAGACCGAGTATTTATACAGACCAGCGAAACTGGAGAAAGTGTTGTGATAAAACTGAAGTTCTCACTTATAAGAAAGGATCTAATGTTTTCCGGTCATAGATAGTTTCGTAGATTAAAAGACCATTTAGCGGCACATACATTAGACTCGCTTTGCTTGTGCCTAGTGAGTTTTCTTTGCAAGTGGATGTAAACTGATGTAATCCCAGCGTTTTTGAAATTAAAAAATGTCTGTAAAATGTGCAAAATTTACCTAAAATCAAAGGGGAAATGATAAATAGTGGGTCAATGATCTTGAAAGTTAAGCTCTTTTCAGTAACGGTGGGACTTGAGGTCTTCCTACTGGGAGCACTTACCCTGCCGACATGCTGGTGGAGAGGGCTGTTGTGAGGTTTCCTGATCTGGGCCCGAGGTATCAGATGTTCCTCAGCTCTCCTGGTCCTGGTGGGGTGACCACGGCGAGGTTCGTGGGTCAGGGCAGCTCTGAGGCCTTCCATCGTCCGGCACGGGCTTCACTGCCCGGTCCCCAACCCTACTGGGACCACTTCACTGCCCGGTCCCCAACGCTATTGGGACCACTTCACTGCCCGGTCCCCAACGCTACTGGGACCACTTCACTGCCCGGTCCCCAACGCTACTGGGACCACTTCACTGCCCGGTCCCCAACACTACTGGGACCACTTCACTGCCCGGTCCCCAACACTACTGGGACCACTTCACTGCCCGGTCCCCAACACTACTGGGACCACTTCACTGCCCGGTCCCCAACACTACTGGGACCACTTCACTGCCCGGTCCCCAACACTACTGGGACCACTTCACTGCCCGGTCCCCAACACTACTGGGACCACTTCACTGCCCGGTCCCCAACACTACTGGGACCACTTCACTGCCCGGTCCCCAACACTACTGGGACCACTTCACTGCCCGGTCCCCAACACTACTGGGACCACTTCACTGCCCGGTCCCCAACACTACTGGGACCACTTCACTGCCCGGTCCCCAACACTACTGGGACCACTTCACTGCCCGGTCCCCAACACTACTGGGACCACTTCACTGCCCGGTCCCCAACACTACTGGGACCACTTCACTGCCCGGTCCCCAACACTACTGGGACCACTTCACTGCCCGGTCCCCAACACTACTGGGACCACTTCACTGCCCGGTCCCCAACACTACTGGGACCACTTCACTGCCCGGTCCCCAACACTACTGGGACCACTTCACTGCCCGGTCCCCAACGCTACTGGGACCACTTCACTGCCCGGTCCCCAACGCTACTGGGACCACTTCACTGCCCGGTCCCCAACACTACTGGGACCACTTCACTGCCCGGTCCCCAACACTACTGGGACCACTTCACTGCCCGGTCCCCAACGCTACTGGGACCACTTCACTGTCTCCTAGCCCTACTTCACTGTCTCTTAGCCCCACTTCACTGTCTCCTAGCCCCACTTCACTGTTTCCTAGCCCCACTTCTATATTATGCAAACCAACTGGTTGCTTCACATGATCCACTACACAAATGAATCCAACGCGTCTATGGTTGCAGTTATAATACGTAGTATCGTAACACACTTATCGAAATGTAAACAGCACGTTCCATCAACAGTTCAAAATAAGCTCAAGTTATTATGAAACTTCTTTTGTAATTATAAAATACTCACTTAAAATTACGTGCCTCTTAAACATAGTTTATTAAACTCTCAATATATAATAATAGTGTCACAGTTCATTGCTACGTTATCCAGTGTCCGGTCCCACATCTCGCAGCAAGCTCAGACAGTAGTTCAGGAGAAGACAGCAACGACAATGTATTATTATACGAATTTAATGATCGAGAATAACTTTTCTTTGAACTCAGTGCATGCAGGTTTGTGTCTACGGACGGAATCTAGAAGTTGTGTGAATTTACAGACGGTATCTAGAAGTTGTGTGAAGGTACAGACGGAATCTAGAAGTTGTGTGAAGGTACAGACGGAATCTAGAAGTTGTACGAATGTACAGACGGAATCTAGAAGTTGTACGAATGTACAGACGGAATCTAGAAGTTGTACGAATGTACAGACGGAATCTAGAAGTTGTACGAATGTACAGACGGAATCTAGAAGTTGTACGAATGTACAGACGGAATCTAGAAGTTGTACGAATGTACAGACGGAATCTAGAAGTTGTAGGCTCTCACAAAGCCTACTTGGCACTGTCTCAACAGAATATCTACCAGTTTATCAACCAATTAGCGACGTTATCTGCTGATAAGGTAAAGATGATAAACGCGCGGTAAACGAGTATTCAAAAGACTTGGCTCGAAATCACAAGATGTGTCTCCCGCCGAAACCGATAGCAAAATATTGTCTTCATCCGCACAGGTGGACACGCAGGCAAAGGTATCGGGCTCATATGGTGTGGTTTACCCGCGACGAGGGAGACATCAGGGATTGAAAATCAGATCGGGTGTACCGAGTGTTTATTTTAGAAATGCTTTTCTCATTATATCTTCACACGAATGCGGGTACAATTTCTCGCCCGCCCAATCTGTCTGGTAGAAAGCACATGTACTGGGGAAGTCCTAAAAGAGCGGTAGTTTCCCCTTGCTTATCGCACTCAATTTCTACGAGCGAGCTAGCAAGAGCCTACAAATAGTTGCTCTGACACCTTCTCTCTTTCTTAGCACCGCGTCTTACTACCCGTTCGGGCTATACGCGTGTGTACTCACTACTTAAATGTGTTAGGGGCAAGG
Source organism: Timema genevievae (assembly GCA_902155825.1). NCBI lineage: Eukaryota > Metazoa > Arthropoda > Insecta > Phasmatodea > Timematidae > Timema > Timema genevievae. Next base: position 8,703 of record CABFWO010000551.1, read on the forward strand.
AAGGTTTAATTTTAGAGGAAGTGTACCCGCATTTGTGTGGTGAGAGATAGTGGAAAAACAACCCAGGATTCAAACCCCGATCTCCCCGTCATCGGCAATCTAGTATATTGTGAGAGTAGCGTCTTAGACCATACGGCCACCGAAGTGGGTCTTAGCTCGGTCGGTAGCGTGTCTGCTTACTAAGCTAAGGGTCCCGGGTTTGATTCCCAGCATGGCTGAAAAAATGTATCATGGGTAAAATAACGTTCCCCCTCTTTCACGGTGATGAATTGTCGGTACGGGGGACTGGGTGTTGTGTCTGTTCTGGATTTAAGTCGTCGGAGGATGCCCGCGCGTGGTTACAATGTCGGAGGATGCCCTCACGTGGTTACAATGTCGGAGGATGCCCTCACGTGGTTACAATGTCGGAGGATGCCCTCACGTGGTTACAATGTCGGAGGATGCCCTCACGTGGTTACAATGTCGGAGGATGCCCTCACGTGGTTACAATGTCGGAGGATGCCCTCACGTGGTTACAATGTCGGAGGATGCCCTCACGTGGTTACAATGTCGGAGGATGCCCTCACGTGGTTACAATGTCGGAGGATGCCCTCACGTGGTTACAATGTCGGAGGATGCCCTCACGTGGTTACAATGTCGGAGGATGCCCTCACGTGGTTACAATGTCGGAGGATGCCCTCACGTGGTTACAATGTCGGAGGATGCCCTCACGTGGTTACAATGTCGGAGGATGCCCTCACGTGGTTACAATGTCGGAGGATGCCCTCACGTGGCTACAATGTCGGAGGATAAAATAGGGGCCTACCTGAAAAAAAATAATAAACAATTGATATTTTGTACTCACCTCAATCTTCCCTTGAGCGCTGACCCAATCCTGACAGAGGGTGAGGTAGTTAGCGGGGGCGAAGCCCACCCGATCGTCTGACAGAGAACGTACTATCCACCAGTGACTGTGGTCTTCCTTGCTGAGAACCTAAAGGACAAGAAAGGTTTTATTTATGTCTCAATCTAACATCAAAATGTAGTCTAAGTTTCTCTACCCTTAAAAATTACACTCTTGGTGTAAGACCACTCGACTAATTACTTATCTTTGCGTATAAAAGGGCCAACACGCCAATTATTACTCCCGATAGCACAAACCGAGTAATTAAATCAAACAAAATTAATTTGGTCAGTGTTGACATGAGTCGAGTCGAAGAGTGGAAGGAAGTGATGGACCGGTGGAGAAGTGGAGATCAACGGTGAGAAGTCAAAAGTGATGGGAATTTCAAAACAGGAGGAGCCGCTGAAAATTAAAACTGGAAACCAGGAGTTGGAAAATATATAGAGCAGTCCAAGTACCTGGGAAGTTTGCTGACAAAGGATGCCTACTGCACCAAATAAATTAGGTTTAGGATCGCCATGTCCAAGGAAAACTTCAACAAGAAGAGGTAACTGCTGATCAGAAAGTTGAGTTTGGAACTGAGGAAGAAATTGATGAAATGCTACATTTGGAGAAGAAACTTGGACTCTTAGGAAGATGGAAAATAAATACTTGGAGAGCTTTGAAATGTGGTGCTGGAGAAGACTTGAGAAGATCAGGTAGGGCAGACAGGGTGACAAATGAAGTCCTATGAACAGTGGGTGAGAAGAGAACCATTTTGAATGTGATTCTTCGGTGCAAAGCAAACTGGATCTACTTTCACGTGTTCATACGTCAAGTCATATGATCTGCAGCTGTCACTTTTGATAGATATTATCAATACCTACAAAATAACAATACTAATATAATTAGTAAAATGTTATGCCGGGATCACGATCAACTTAACGTTAACTTAAAGTTAACTTAACGTATGTGTGATCACGATTCACGTAACTTAACGTAACACGAGCCAAACATCTTCATTCTCGAGTATGATCTGTGATTTGTACTAGTTGTACAGTGATGATCTGTGAATGTTTACAGTTTTCAATAGATATAATAAATATCTATTACAAAACTTTTTTGATAAATTTAGCTTTCCTATTTTAGTTTAATTATTTTGTTTCAATGTCTGATCACTAGAACTTACGCTAAAGAGTAAACATTGGTCATAATATAAAAAAATGAGTTACTAAATAGCCCTGTTGACGTCACTCGCATAATGATTGACTGGCTAGATCACGTGATACCCTTCAAGTAACGTTCACTTAAAGTAAAAGATCTCCCAGGACATCTCTTACGTTAAGTTGACTGCATCGTGATCGCTTCCATTCAAACACACGAGGAAGTCCTTTACGTTAAGTTACGTTAAGTTAACGTTAAGTTGATCGTGATCCCGGCATTAGGAATGTTGACCAAGATACAATATGTTTGTTTTCTAAAAGGCTCTTCGTGTTAAAAAAAAAATTGGGTTGTACCTAGACAGCACCCTTAGATCAAACCCCCCGTGAGACGAAACGTGACATGTCCCCACTTTCTTCCAAGTGCCCGACATCAGAAACCTCATCTTATCCTAGCACCACTTAAAACACAAAACAAACCCCGAGCACAAAGGTTTGTCTTCACTCGAGAGCATGCGCAGGTGAACCCGACCCCACTAATTATTTCTGTGAGATACAAGTTCAACACCCTCCAATTAGGGTCGACCACAAGCCCTGCTCGTTATTTTGGGACATCTCGGTCTTTCGAACAGGTACAACCCGTTCCGATTTTATATTTTTAAAAAATTCTGAAGATAGAAGTGAAAAGATCACGGAAAAATGTTGACTTCATTCAATCCCTGGGTTAGAGGATTATAATATTGAGGTAGTAACACTATACAGTCTAGAGTGGACACGACGTTAGTTACAAATTCAACCACAGAGCGCTGTAGTCGATACGTGAGTGTGATATAACTGTCATTGTAACTCGTGTGATAATGTTTATGGTTTTAACGTCATCAGGAGAAATCAAATGAGGAGTGAACTTTAACATTTTGGATATCTCGAATGTGTTAATTTAATTTTAATAGCTGGAGACCTTACGGGAGAAAGAAATTAAAGGGAATTTTTGATTTTTCTGGGGGAAATGCTCATCTCACAATAATTATAGGTGAGGTCAGTTCTTCAGCATTCCAGTACAATCATGGAGGTTCTATTCCAGTACAATCATGGAGGTTCTATTCCAGTACAATCATGGAGGTTCTATTCCAGTACACTCATGGAGGTTCTATTCCAGTACACTCATGGAGGTTCTATTCCAGTACAATCATGGAGGTTCTATTCCAATACACTCATGGATGTTCTATTCCAGTACAATCATGGATGTTCTATTCCAGTACAACCATGGAGGTTCTATTCCAATACACTCATGGAGGTTCTATTCCAGTACAATCATGGATGTTCCAGTACACTCATGGAGGTTCTATTCCAGTACACTCATGGAGGTTCTATTCCAATACAATCATGGAGGTTTCATTCCAGTACTTTCATAGAGGTTCTATTCCAGTAAAATCATGGAGGTTCTATTCCAATACACTCATGGAGGTTCTATTCCAGTACAATCATGGAGGTTCTATTCCAATACACTCATGGAGGTTCTATTCCAGTACAATCATGGAGGTTTCATTCCAGTACTTTCATGGAGGTTCTATTCCAGTACAATCATGGATTTTCTATTCCAGTACAATCATGGGGGTTCTATTCCAGTACACTCATGGAGGTTCTATTCCAATACACTCATGGAGGTTCTATTCCAGTACAATCATGGAGGTTCTATTCCAGTACAATCATGGAGGTTCTATTCCAATACACTCATGGAGGTTCTATTCCAGTACAATCATGGAGGTTTCATTCCAGTACTTTCATGGAGTTTCTATTCCAGTACAATTATGGAGGTTTCATTCCAGTACTTTCATGGAGGTTCTATTCCAGTACAATCATGGAGACTCTATTCCAAACCAAACTTGGAGGGTATATTCCAAACCAAACATGGAGTTTCTATTCCAAATCAAACATGGAGACTCTATTTCAAACCAAACTTGGAGGGTATATTCCAAACCAAATATGGAGTTTCTATTCCAAACCAAACATGGATACTCTATTCCAAACCAAAGTTGGAGGGTATATTCCAAATCAAACATGGAGGCTATATTCCAAATCAAACATGGAGGCCCTTAGAGACACTTCATACCAGTAAACATTTGTTCTTGACTCACACATGTCCAGTGTCTTGACAGTCTAGTTGGTACCAGAACACAGCTACAGCACTGACAATAGTCTACAGGAGAGGTGTTTAGTGGAGATATACAGGTAAATATACTGTGACCTGCCCACAAACAAAACATACAATCATCGCAGCCATGAAGGAGAAACGACTTAAGTCCATCCCCGATAAAGTGACATCTAAGAACATTTTGCGATAGGTAAGTCTTTTGGTAAGATTTTACAAAGGGGTTTATTTTGAGATATAAAGTTCAATAAGGATCCCGTTTGTATAGTTCCCCCGGACAGGGCAGTACTCGGATATATTGGGGGAAGGAAAAGGCAGCCTATCTGGGGTGGTTTGAGAGAAGACACCCCACCCAACTGGAGAGGCAAGTTTTTTTTAACAGTGAATGCTTTTTTTAAATACATATTTTTGAGCATACTAAGGGTGTTTTCATTTTATAAGACTCGCTTAATATGTTGCTGACTTAGTAATTGGGGAAGAATTTACAAAACAATACTAATTAAAAGACTTATTATTATAATTTGTCCAAGGAGCCTTGGGACCTGTGTTCGATTCTAAATTAAACATTTTTTTTTAAAGTTTATTTTTTTCAAATCTAGCGGAAAACTAGATAGCTTTGCTCACTCCTGGTGATATGAAAGAAAGGTCCAGTAACCAGTGATTGTTGACTGAAGCTACTAGCGAGTGTTGGCGTTAGAGCGAGTGAGAACATTTTGTTCAGGGAGGTCTAATGAGTGCGATGGTTGGAACACACAACTTTACAAAGCATTGATTAAATAACGAAAAGAGAAAGAACCACAAGTAGGCCACAATACAATTTCCATAGGAAGAGCATTGAAAAGTTATCTCTATTTTAACGTGTTCATACGTCAAGTCATGTTATTATACTGCAGCTGTCACTTTTGATATGACATGACATAAAGTAAGGATAGATAAATAAAAAATGAATGTCACTTTTGATAGATATTATTGATATATATAAAAGAACAATAACAATAGGAGAAGGGGGGGGGCTATTGTAAAATTCTTTGAATTTAAAAACGACACCTGGATAGCTCAGTGGATAGAGCATTGGCGTGCTAAGCCAAACCCCCTCGGGTTCGAGTCCCGGCGCACTCTAAAGCAGTGGGTCTGGGACGGGGTAAACTCAGCCTCGTGAGGACAATTTTAAGAGCTACTAGAATAAATAAGTAGCGGCTCTGGTCTTGAAAACTGAAATTAACGGCCCGAGGGTACGTCGTGCTGCCCACATGACACCCTCTATCCGCAAATGTTGTCACTAGCTTCGCCTACAGCCACTCGCTCGCGGGCTCTCGCCGTGGAGTTTTTTCTATTCTTCTTCTAAAAGTACGTTCCTATTAAAACTGAAAATGTAGTCTGGATTTCATCTTAATAATGTGTACAGTATGTAAGTTCTTTATAATTAACATAATATTTGCGTTGAACAACAATCCAGTTTTTATAAAAATTAAGTTCTACTTGAGAGACATTTTTAAAACCATGACAATATGTACACTTCGTTTAACCTGAAAGGCAGTTCAGTCGTTCCTTGACGGATTACACTATGATTCTATTTTTTTTAAAAAAAGCTACACAATACTATAATCAGTCAGGGTAAGACATTTGCCGTTCTATCTCTCTTTCTACCATAACAAGTTCAATGTCTCGCAAGCAAGTTCATTCAGTGAACCATTTCGTTCAATCCGCTGACCTTTTATATAATCTATAGTAGGATTTTGAGAGAAAGAAATTTTTAGAGGGGGGGGGGAGTTTATTTTTTGGTTAACATTGATATAATTTACTATAATTATTGTTATTTTATAGGTTTTGATATTCTATCAAAAGAGACAGATGGAGATCAGATGACTTGACGTAATACTGTATTAAAAGTTTTAGGTTAAGTTTGTAACTGTAACATAAGGATTTTCCTACCAAAATACTTTTTTTTTGCACCACGTCTTACTACCCGTTTTGGGTTATACGCCTATGTGCTAATGGTTTTAGGGATAAGAAGGTTATATCAATAGGAAGTGTACCCGCATTTACGTGGAGAGTGGAAAACCATTTTGGAATAAAACCACTCTCAGTACACCCGACTGAGATTCGAACCTCGATCTTCCCGTCATCGGCAGTCTAGTCTACCACGAGAGTAGCGCGTTAGACCATGCGGCCACCGAAGCATGTCTTGAAGATTTATTGAAATTTAAGACAGTCGGTTCTATTTTTATAAACAAGTTATTTAGGTATTGGTTTAATTAATTTTTAACAAAGAGCTGGAAGGGATTCGTCCGTTAGGTCACGACACCTTCAAGAGGAACACGGCTGGCGAAAGATTTGAAGGGGGATAATTCAAGAACTTACTTGAAATAAATCTCCTTCTTCGAACGTGACAGTCAAACTCTCTTTCCGTACATCTCCCTCCGGCGTCGTCGTTGAAATCCCCGCCAAAGAATCTTCAGATCTCGAACTGCGACGAGAAGTCACTGCCGTCTTCAAGCTAGAACCTTTACCGCCCGTTCTCCTGTCGACACTTTTGGTCACAGTTTTATTGACGAACACGTTCGGTTCTGAGCTACATTTCTCGAGTTTCGCGTTCAACACGGGCGAACGTAAAACCGCAGCGTCGGAAGACATTTTCGTCGGACACTTGCGGGCGTTATTGACCGACAGAACGGTGTGACCCGCGCTAACCTCGCTATTATTGACCCTCGGAGAACTGGGTGACGTCGGGGTTGACCTAGTAGCGGACTGACGAGTTTTTGACGCTTCACTTTCCGTCGGTTCTTGGAAGAGGGTTGATTTTTGAAACGAGAATCTGGCTCGATACACTCCGTGCATTGTCGAACCTAAGATTTGTGTTATGTAAACAAACAAACAAACAAACAAATAACGAAAGGAAGCGCTTCGTTCAGATCCAATTATTGAGGCTTTACGAGACAATCGGTCGCGTATGACCCACTGACGTCATCTTTCAGGGATTATCCAGCACACAGTCATACACCCGTCCGGTTCACTGGCGGAACAAAATCGATTCCCCCCCTTCTTCACTCGAAACCCTCCCTTCACATTGAGGTTAGAACATTAACCCCTCCCTCTGCATTTGGCGTCACCAACACATCTGTGATCTGACGCTACTAAAAAAAAAGCTCGAATGCTTCAATGAAAAATAGAGCAGGGCACATAGAAAAGATTAAAAAAAAAAGCTTCCCGGTTTTTGATACTCCCACCAAGATAACAATGACACAGTGCACTTCCTTACCAAACCTCTTTTTTCCCATAGTGAAGTGCACTTACACTGCGATCTAGCGGTTACTTGCGAAACTCAATGAACGAGATAGGTCGGTTTATAGCCAGTTAACTGTCGAGAACTTCGGGCGGGTTTTGCAAGCCATTTTGATGCAGTAATTGATCTCTATGGTGTATTAAAGAGATCATTGTCTGTGATTGCAATATAGTTTAAATTCTACCGCAAGAATACGCTAGCGTTATACTATATTTTATATTTATTTATAATTCAAAAAATAAAATGTTTTCAAATTGTGTCACCGTTCCCCAGTTATCAGAGATTTTCAGTTGTGTTTTATTTAATGTTCCATGTTATTTTGGAATAGTGTGGATAAAAAATACTAACTTGATCGACCAACTGTTCCTGAGATCTCTTTCCATGTGTTGTCCTTCATATGTTGGTCCCGGTACCCTGGAGAAAATATGTCAAAAATTGAGGGGTGCTTTATCACCCCTTTGGTCAAATTTTCTTCCTCTCCTATGGAGAAATATTGGACCATTTTCAAAACTAGCCCATATTAGACACAAAACTAAATATACCTCTACTAAAACGCACGTTTGTTCGGGGGCGCGGTGTGGTCGCAGACGCAATGTAGAGACGATGGACGCGCACTCTGGTCGCCAGTCGCAGTCGCCTCGAAGGTACTGGCCACATAACAAACTACGGAAACCAGTCCGGTCGCAGAGACGCCGGGGGAATTCTACCTTAAAACTGCTAATTTTATTCAACGTTTAATAAATGTACATATTCTGAGCTCTTAATAAAGAATACAGTAGTGGGAAAAAATAAAATAAATATATAGTAGAAGTAGGTAAGTGCTTATTTAATTGAATTATAAATTGACAGTTTTAATACACAAATTAATATAAGTTCATGATTACTTGTTTTTTTAAAAACGCGCTTCAATACTCGAACAGAAGTTTCATGTTATGTGCTTGGCGACAATGACATCACGTGATCTTTGTTTACTGTTTACGTCATCCATTATATACCTCCCTTATCTGAATGTTATGTTTGTTTTTGAGAGATGTGTAGATTGTGTACTACCTTTATGACCTTGAAATTACGTTTTGCGCCATATTTTCGTGAAACTAATTAGAAATGTCTTTGTATTGTGTATGTTTAAAGGGTGCTCGACTTATTGGTTCACCATTTAAATTTCACAAAAAAAGAATTCCTACCGTCAGCTTGACATCAGTAGGTCATAATAATAACAAAGTTTTCTAGTACAAATCTCATTAATATTCATACTTAATAATTTATGAATATTTATATTCTTGGACGTATACATTTCACATGTTAAGTCATTGATAGATGGTTGGATATACATTTGTTAAAATCTATTGTTCATATTACTTATAACATTATATTATTACCGATAGTTTTGTTTGTTGATTGTGAGCTACTTGCATTAATACTCTCATTGATGTGGGGTTTTTTTTCAGGCTCTTCACATTTCTGCCAAAAATATGACAAAAGCTAGAAAGTTTGTTTTAGCGAAACGTTTTGTTGGGGAACCGAAGGAAAGCGACCTCAAGTTGGTTGAAGAGGAACTTCCTCCCCTCCGAGACAAAGGTGCGTCTTGATGTTGCCCCAAGATGGCGGACTAGGGCCGACAGGGCCACACATTTTTAGAACACATTATTTTTAGAGCATAATTTATAATTTTTTATTTAAACGTATAAATCTGTATCGCTCACTTTTTATATATAAAATTGGCTACATTTTAATCCAAGTACATAATTTATCCAGGTAGAACTGTTGTAATGCATCAGACATTGCTTAAAATGGTTATGAAATCATAAAACTCTAGAACCTGTTTCGGTGGTCGCATGGTCTAAGGCGTCACACTAACAATAGACTGGACTGCCGATGACTGGCAGATTGGAGTTTAAATTCCAGTTGGGTGTATGGAGGGCGGGTTTTTCCTAAATGATTTCCCTTCCTCCACACAAATGCAGGTGAATTTCCTCTGAATTCAACCTTCCTCATAGCTATTCTCTTAGCATGATTATCGTACTGCATAGGATCCAAACACTTACCTGGTGAGATGCACTGATAAAATAAATAAAAATAATATAACCTTCCCTGACATGGTAAACAATTGTTTTATAGCTTTAAATATTTGTAACAATTTTTTTTTTCCTTCAGAGATTCTTGTCGAGGCAGAATGGCTGAGTGTGGATCCATACATGAAGTAAGTCAGCATTGAGAGTAAGTTTAAAAACACAAAACAAAATAAATGTAATTCAATAGGTCAATGTGAAAGAAGCGTCTAAGGTTGGTTTGGGTATGTTGAGAGGATGAGTGTGGATCGAGAAAATATATGAAGGTAGAGTGTGTGGATCAAAAGGAAGGGGTAGGCCATGTAAAACGTGGCTAAATGTTGTAGATGAATGTATGAAAAAGAGAAACATCAATAGTTTTAAGAATCAAAGAGCATGTATGAGTCATTGTATGAATGTTGTCGAAGCGAAGGGAGTATGTAAGGATAGGGAAGTGTGGAGAAAGTTAGTGAGGATGGATTAAGTACGGAGTTGTTGTTTTTTGAGTTATATGCACAGTTTCTTGCCAGACACCGTAAGGTAACGGCATGATTAGGTATTTATGCATGTTAAATACTTTAATATCGCTTACTGGTAAGTTAATTTGAATTTTACAAGTATAAAATTTGATTTGATTATAAAATTAAGTGTGTCGAGGTGCAAGTGTAATAGCTATGGGTGACGAATTTACAGATCCATAGGTCTCGGGTTCAATCCTCGGCACTTCCAATGGGTCTGTAACGGGGTCAACTCAGCCTCGTGAGGACAAATGAGGAGCTACTTGAATAACGAGGTAGCTGCTCTGGTTTAGGAAAGTGAGTTTAATGACCGAAGGGTTTTGTAGTGCTGACCACATGACACCCTCTCTTCTCTTCGCCAACAGATGGCGGGCCCTCTGATTACGAGACCTAACGTCACGGAGTTTATTGAGTTTATTTTAGTACAAAATTAATTTCATAAATATAAATATGACCATAAGAATATAAAAAAATTATTGTTTTCTGTTTTTTTTTTAAACTTGTTTTAACTTGCCGGGTAATCACTCATCGTTCATCCTACGTTAAAGGAGGTACACCGGGCATATCCGCACCTCAAAATTTCGATACTCAACTGTGTAGTATAAGAAAGTATAGTGTGATCACCTAACGAACAACTCATAGTGAAAACGACAGTTTAGATTTACTTATAAATGAGACTTTGTTTTGTTTCAGGCCTTATTCCGCTTGGCTGCCCGTCGGCACAACAATGCTGGGCGGACAAGTGGCGCGGTGAGTCGTAGGGCTGCGTCCACCAGAAACAGAACATTTAGGGTTCATTTACTTATGGGATATATTGACAAATTTTTAGAGGAGCAAACATAAAATAGGGGCTTTTAGTCCCTGGAACGGCACCACTAGTCAACCAAAACTTAACCTGCTATAACACCACCAAATTTACTGAATTTTGACCCAAACAAGTTTCGAACTCAAGTGATTTTAAGGTAATTTATTGGTTGGCATATAAAGCACGCACAATGCTGATGTTGCCAAAAGTTTTTAAAACTGTGCTTTGCCAAATTTTTCTATATTCGAGCCGAGATGATTATGGGTGGTTTAATAAATTTGATGACACTTTTAAAAATAATAGCCTATCCAATATAATTATTTTAATATTTTAATCATAAATAAATTTCCATAGGATGAGCCTTTTAGAAAATACATACATGTTTAATACTTAACTTAATGTATGAATGGATTATTAGAAAGAATGTTAACATTTCGCTACAATTGTATTTTATATTATTCTATCTTTATATTTCTTTCTATATTAATAATTTTTTCCAAAATTTGGAGGATTTGAAGATAAATTAGAGATTTGGATTAAAGATTCAAAATCGTAAAGTAGTGGATCTGACCCAACTCTAATGTGTACATGTATGATTATAACTAGGAATGTTATTAATAAAATACAAACTCTACGACAGTGTTCTGGAAAGTCGTAACCCGGACGTTAAGGTGGGTGACCGGCTGATGGGGTATTTCGGTTGGCGGGACAAGACGGTGGTGGACATGAGTCAGTCGAACAGCCTGCCCATGCCGGAGAAACCTTACGTCCTGCCCGACTTCGAAGGTTTGCCCGCCTCTCTGGGTGTCGGGGTCTTAGGGATGCCGGGGTGAGTCGATACATCAACATTCACGATTGTCCCGGGACCAAAGATTAGTCGCTTTATTTTCAAAAATAATCAATAATAGATCTGATTAATAGGTTTGTTTACAAAGGCACTTTAAGGTGGTTTGTAGGGGAAAGGAAGCAAGATTATTAGTTTTTGAGTCAAAATAAATAGTAAGCCCTATATATTATTCCAGTGTATGTGTGTATATACATACATTATTTGAGGTATTTAATGTATACTTCCTGAACAGACTGATTATATTAGCATACAGCTTAGAAACAGTCACAGCACCAATACCACGGCTGTTAATTCATCGCCGTTAAAGGGTAAACCCACATTTCATCAACGATACATTTTTCGGCCATATCAGGAATTGAACCCGGGACCCTTAACTCAGTAGACACGCTACCGATTGAGCTAAGGTGTTAGACTATTACAGTATAAACGTTCTGTTAAATTTAAGGTGTTAGGAATGAGAAAGGTTGAATTTAGAGGAAGTATACCCACATTTGCATGGAGAGAGAGAGAGCGCGCGAGAGAGAGGAGGGGAAAAAACCATTTAGGACAAACCACCCTCATCACACCCGACCGGGATTCTAACCCCGATCTCCCTGTCATCGGCAGTCTAGTTTATTGCAAGAATGTCTGACGTATTCGACCATCGAAGTGGATTAGCAAGAACGATTGAGATTACTTCTAAAACATATCTACTGAAGCAATATTTGATTTATTTTAAATTTTGACACAAAAACTGCAAATATACTGACCTTAACTTGAGTTCCCTTCTCCTCCCACATCAACGCGATAACTCTTAGCGACCTTTCTATTTGTGTCTCATCCCAGGAACACGGCATATTTCGGTTTCCTGGAAATTTGCCGACCGCAACCTGGAGAGGTGGTGGTAGTCAGTGGGGCAGCCGGGGCAGTGGGCAGCCTAGTGGGGCAGATAGCCAAGTTAAAAGGTGAGTGTTGATATTAATAGTCTCGGCACACTTGAAATCTTAGCCCGAACATCCGATTAAAGTGGAATCTAAACCACCTTTAAAGGATTTATTTGCACTCCAGACTAGTGCCTCAGTGCTCTCGACCACGACATGACTTTGTCCGGTAACTCCACCTGTAGTCCACATGGAGTCTGGTCTCACACCATACATAAAGATAAGTCGTCGAGTCAACAAGGTAAAAAGACTTGAAATATTACAAAATATACATAGTTTTTAATTTAGCAAGTTACTGCCACTGATTTCAGGGTGTAAGGTAATTGGCTTTGCCGGTACCGATGATAAATGCCGGTGGCTAAAAGAAGAACTGAATTTTGACGAAGCTTTCAACTACAAGACAGAGAACCCAACTTTGGTCTTGAAGCAAGCAGCGCCAGAAGGGGTCGACTGTTATTTCGATAATGTAATTCTAATTTCACTATTAATCTTTAGTGATCTTATCCGTTAACAAAGAAAAACATGGCGCCAAACGGCCACATTTAATAATAAACATTGAAAGGTGGATAGAAGGGCAGTGACCTCGGTGATCTTGGGGTAAAGTGCTCTGCCTCAGGATCCGATCTTTGTAGGTTCAAACCCGGTTGGGGTTGACAAATTTTTTTTGAGCAATAAAAATCCGTAGCACAACTTCCTCCAGAGGGGAAGTAAATCTGTCAGTCACATGTCGATTTTGGCATGTAAAATAACCCTGGAAGGTATGTGGGAATACCTTTCCCGGCAACATTGGAACGCCTTTCGCTCTCAGAAATTCTCGTGTGTAGATATAATGAGTCAGTTCAAAAAGTGATATTAAATAAATAAATAACAAATTAAAAAAAAAAATAGATGGATGTAGAATGCTTACACACCTACCAGAGAAGTGTAGGCCTTAAAGTTCACAATCAAAATACAACACATTAAAGTATTTTTCAAGGCCCGATGCACCCCGAAAATTAATGCGATTTTTTTTTAGCATTGCATTTAGCTACCCATTCATTTCAAATGTACTAACCACGCTAGTGTGTTAGGGATGAGTAAGGTCAAATTTAGAAGAACTGTACCCATACTCGCATGGAAGGAGAATGGAAAACAATTGAGAAAAAACTCGCCTCCATAGACCAGACCGGAATTCGGATCCTGATCTTCTCGTCATTGACAGTCCAGTCGACGAGAGTTAACTACAGAAGTGGGTTCATAAATTAACAATTTGGTAAAGTGGTGCACTCTACTGGTTCTCGACCGTTGTTAGCTAGTTGAACATGAAGAGGAGGGTGAAAGGTGGCCTGTCGTGTTGCAGGCGGGTGGTGAACTTAGCAGTTCAATCCTCAACAGAATGAACCAAGGAGGAAGGATCGCAGTGTGCGGGTCGACTTCATCTTACAACGCCGTGAACAAGCTGCCATTAGGTCAGTTTTAGGCTCCGATTGTTACTTTGTAAATAAGAAACAATAATAACAAACCGACCGGTCGTTTCAGAGTTGAACTTCTCAGCAAGCCCCACAGTATCGAGTCAAAGCCGAGCTTGAGTTCAATAAGTATATCTTTTAAAACTTAAGAAGAACTAAAATAAAAAATGTTTTAAAATGAATATTAAATTCACACATATAATCAAATAAAATATTAGTGCCTGTTAAATTGCGAAAACGCGGGGAATTTCACAACAAAATAAAATGAATCTGGAATATTTGAGAATTTGGGACATTACCTTTCATGTTTTAAATAGAAGACCTTTCCCATGGAAGTATATACGAGCGTAAAAACTTTCCTGGAATTTCGTCAAACCTTTTTAAATAAAGAGAAAAAGTTTTAACAAAATTCCAGAACACCCTTGACAGATATTCGAGATCTGTTGATATTAGCATGTGCAGAAAACTAAACTCTATGTTGCTACTGGAGAAATATTTGATTTATTTTGGCCAAAAAAATCTTATTTCTATAAAAAGTGTAAAAATACTTGCGCTCCCTTCGGCCGCACCTTAATGCTCTTGCCTGTTTCTGAGATTCATGCCCACAACATGATCGTTAAATGATTCTAGCGCCGGTGGTTCAGCCTGCATTGATCTCCAAGGAGTTGAAGATGGAAGGTTTCACGGTCAAGCGATGGAACGATCGCTGGGAGGAAGGGATCAAGCAAAACATAAAGTGGGTCAAAGAGGTCAGTTCACCAGATCGGTGTCTTTACTTTGGTTTTAGTTATAGCTGTTGGTGATTTGAACTCTCCTATTGTACACAAGGAAACAGATTCAAGGGAATGTATCCAACACCTTAGCTCAATCGGTAGTGTTTGTATCTACCGAGCTAAGGCTCCTGGGTTCGATTCTCGGCATGGCCGAAAAATGTATTATTGGTGAAATGTGAGTTTCCTCATTCACATTGATGAATTAATGGCCGGGGACTGGATGTTGTGTCGGTCTTAGTCTTAAGTTGGATTATAGGACATGAATCTACGACAGGCTTAGCAAGCCGGTAGTGGAAAATATATGACTTGATTAAAAACTGACCACAGGCTGGAAACAGTAATGGATATAAAGTAAATTCAAGCGATTGTATTTTGAAGGTTCTGGCTGCTTTACCATTCTCAATACATGATGGAAACAGTTGATATTGGTGGTTACTTTAGAGTTGATTTATAAGCCGAGGAAACAAGATTAACTTATTTTTTTCTTCTATTATTTGAGGTAGGCCTATTTGAAGTCCACTTTATGAACCAACTGTTTATGTCAGCACACGACTTTTAACTAACTTAAATTTAGAGCTGTTAATTCATCGTTGTGAAAGGGGAATCCCACATTTCACCGATTATAAATTTTTTTTGGACATGCCGGGAATTGAACCCTGGACTTTTAAGCTCTGTAAGCAGACTTGCTTCCCCTCTTAGCTAAGGTGTCGATCAAGGTGAAACATTTTGATCTGCCGATTCGCACAGAACAAACTCGAGGGCTACAAGTGACCCGTGGGTTTGACGTGTCTGGTCTAAGGGGTTTCTAGTGACGAAGAAGTTGAGTTTGAAATCTCAGCTGGGTGCATTGGGGATCTCTGACATAATGCAGGTACATTTTGTCTAAGTGGCCCTACCAATTCCTTACCCCTTAGAATATTGTTGTGATTAACCTTGTTATTGAGATTGATAGCAAATAAATGCATGATTGTGATTTTTAATATTTTTCAGGGTAAGCTGAAGTATCGTGAGACAGTGACTGAAGGATTTGAGAACATGCCCAAAGCTTTCATTGGGATGCTTCGCGGAGAGAACACCGGGAAAGCGGTGGTAAAGTCGAAACTCTGAAAACATCCAGTCACTTCTACCGTCATGACAATATTATGTACACACTGCCTAGCCTGAAAGATATCAGTCTTACCTTGACGGATTACACTATGGCTCGTCTAGTCCATAGTGTAACCAAGTAAGGTAAGCTTGCTCACTGAGTAAAACAGAATTTACAACACCGAAGAGAACTGGGGGCTTGTGTTGTACAGACGTCACCCTCTTTTAGACAATTCGCTCTTTCGACCCTTTCCAATATAACCAGAACCCATACTTGCGAGGTGTGTTCTGCTCGTTCGACCTATTTCGACATGTTTACACGCGCTTCTGCGATCACGCTATATCAGTGCTCAGCGAATACTCAGATTTCGAGTGTTGAGCCAGTCTTAAATAGATACTCGAGCTTGGCCTTGAAATATTTATGGAATTTTTAGCTCCTTGGAAAAGGTTCTTTTTTTTTTTT
>CABFWO010000551.1:25734-91246 GCA_902155825.1 Timema genevievae
CTTTTTAAAAAAAAAAAAAAAGCTACAGGAGTGTCACACAGAAAATCTGACATGTGAAGGGCGGCGCAGTCTCAAAAAGTTTGGGAACTCTTGTATCAAGTCCTCCCAAAAACCAACCAACAAATATTTTGAAAAAAACAAAAAAACAAAACATATATATATATTTTTAACAAAGCCTAGATCCTTAGTGATGGCCAATCAGACTCTCATTAGACTGTCACCATCGACAAGTAAATCATGTTTGTTTTTTATATCATCTAGCCACAAGAAAGTGTGAATTTCCTCTTTATTTGGTCTCCTTGGATCTAACACTCTGTTTTGGATGTTCTAGTAAAGGCAGGTGTCTATAAAGTATTAGTGGCCACATGGTCTAAGGTGTCACTCTCACATCAGGGGTTCGAATCCCGGTCGGGTGTACCGAGGGTAGTTTTGCCTAAATGGTTTTCCACTCACCACACAAATGAGAGTATTATTCTGCTATTTACCTAACCTTCTTCATTCCTAACACATTAGATGAAATAAACTATTTATAAAATGAAATCTTGATCAAAACTTGACGATTCATTGGCCAACTAATAAACCAGAGACAAGGGGTAGTTTCAGAAAGAGGCTGGAGACGGAAGTGTACTAGTCGAATAAGAAGAACCTTTTAGAAAATACAAACATTTTGTATTTTTTGGGCAGTATTATAAATGCCATTACTTAAAATAATGTAACAAAAAAAAAACAATTTTCTATATGGTTTCATTTCTTTCATTTTTTATTTTTCATTTATTTTAGGATTGCCTTGTATATTTCTTTGATACAATTTTTAATGAATTGTATTGTGGAGTATCATGAAGTGTTTGTATATTGAAGCTGTTAGACTCTTGTTCATTCTCAATCACTGATAAATAAAAGTTTGATAATCTTGTTTGTCTCCTTGTTTTTTGAAAATATTGAGCAGCGTTTTTAATATCCCTTGGTTACAACGTTTTATAACACATTATACACACAAACTTATCTGTGGCACAACTTTTGTTCATTACGTCGGCTTGTTTTGAAAAAACTATTTAATTGCTCGAGGTCGACAAGGGGGTGTCCATAACTTTGTTGTGATTTATTCTAAACTTATGAGATTTTCTCTTAAAATCTGGTAATAATTTGATTATAGCATTGAATAAAATACTTTTTATACACACCCTTCAGTGTAAAATGCTCCATCTACATTTGTCGACCTCGGTNCCTCGATGGTCTTGGGGTAAAGTGCTCGCCTCAGGACCTGATATTTCTGGGTTCAAACCCAGCCGAGATCGACGGGATTTTCCTTGAGTGATAAAAATCCGTAGCACAACTTCCTTTAGATGGAAAGTAAAGCTGTCGGTCCTATGTCGATTGTGACTTGTAAAAGAACTCTGGAAGATATGTGAAAATACTTTTCCACGCAAACTTGATAGGCTATTTCTCTCTCGCACATAGAAATTCTCGTTTGCTTATATATAATCGGTCGGTTCAGAAAGTGCACGTTAAAAATCTCAAATAAATTAAAAATGAAATACATTTTCTGTAATTGTGTCTGTAGCACTCTGTTATAACTTGGATAAAATTTATAACTTTCTTAAGGATAGTCGTTAACAGACGGCTACAAAGAACCAATCACGGATAAATAAATTAGCATCAATGTGTGACTCAAGATGAACGCATCAATGGTAGTTAGTGAAATGGTAGACCTTTTCTAAACCTATCGTATTTTCAGATCTCCATCTTTGATGAAGGTTCATAAGAAAACTTTTAATATGCCCCTACATTGTTATTTCAACTAAAATCATTAAACCAAAAATAAAATGATGAAAAGGTTGATTGGATTTATAGGATTTGTTAAAATTATTTCATTTCAATGAATGTGTTTGGACAAAATGCTATAGGCCTACTTTTCCATTGGCTGACACGACACGGTTATCAAGTATATAATAAGTTTTAATTAACAATTTCTTACTCCCCGCCTGTGAGCACACGGACTGAATGTCGGTCTTGTCTAATCCGGTTTGCTGGTGACTGATTGGTCAAATCCCAGTCGGGTGTATTGAAAGTATTTTTCATATAATTTCCCACTCTTCCTGCACAAAAATAGGGGTACATTTCCTCTACGCTACACCGTCGTCATAACTATTACATTATAGTAACTTAATTAAACGTGTATAGTCCAACGCAGAAAAAAAAAGATCTGGCTGTGGAGTCAAAAGCAATTTTGGGTCGAATCAAGAGTCAGTAAAAAATGTACCGACTTTGGCTTCTAAATAAAAACTTATAATATTATAACAAAATATGGTAAATATATATATTTTATTTTATAATTTTTTTTTCTATACAGACCGATATTTTTAATTTGGTTTGACAAATTTATTCAAATATAAATTCACACCGCCAAAGAATCTTCCCATGAAGTAATTTGTATTGGATCATTTTACTGTTTAGTAAATTTGTTAACTTATTACCTATTAATTAATATTCTTTAAACATTACTGATGAGAGTCGTGGCGGACAGTAGATAAATAAAGGAGTTGAAGGTTTGGCATACCAACCTCACAGCCCTACGACTGCAACAAGCTACCAATGATCGATGCGCTGCCACCATTTCACTGGGTCTACAGAACATCTGTTTTGACTTTTCTGCCTGTAAGTTTATTTACCAGACCAGGTAAAAGGTAACCAAGAAATTACCAAAAATACTTCTCCTCTCCCCTCTTTTCTCATAACTAGTGGAGGGGGTGTCTTTGCCGAGGGATAGAGAAGATAGCATTTCCTCTGTAAAACCTGAAGCTGTCTTCAAGGTTATAATTGAGTGTCACAAATAGCAACACAAACTTCTAGAGAAGAAGGGGATTCCAATATGATCTCTGGTCGGAGGTTTTTTTAAAAGTTTGGTTCTTATTTGTAGGATTTATTGAAATAAAATACTTTTAGTTTTTACACTTTAGCTACTAAAATAACTGAGTTACGTGGCTCGATTTCAAACAGCCTTAGCGTCAACATAGTAGGCTACTAATTATTTTGTATCTTCTTTAAATTACAATCTATCTGTTTTCAAAGTTAAAAAACAACATAATTAAGACAATGACAGTGAAAGCTTGTTTAATCAAAGGTTGGAAAAAATAAAAATTGATTGAATATTAAAAATGATATAAAGAGAAATAGGTATATACATAAAACTAAAATGATTAAACTTTATGTGTACACATTTAACTGTTTGTCATGAAAATACCGTCATGATTTATGCAGACAAGTGTACACCTTACAAATTAATCTTATTTAATATCTCCTCACCTTGTTCTAGCATAATACTTTGCTAAATATTTCATTTTAATCTGCTTCATTTTCCTACTAGAATAATAAAGTAATATTTCATGCTATATCGAGGACTCATTTTATGAAACACTAAATTTGGTCGAACTTTAAAGTTTAAAAAAATACACTAAATATATGTAATCTTTTTTTAAATATATATAACAATGTATCAATTTGTTTTTATTTCAAAGTAAACGCGGGCACAAACTTCACTTTTAATTTTGTGACGAAAATCGTTTGTATAAAAAAAATACTCTGTGATAGTTTTGCCAACTGTTGAACTAAATTGGACCGGCTCCTGCCGCTCATTCATTTAAATATTAAAACTTTAAACAAAAATTTGTTGATAAATACTTTTAAAACCTGCCCAATATATTTTATATAGTAACAAATATATTCAAATAAATTATGTTATTATTACCTAAATCAAAATTTTGTATAAAACTTGTTTTTTAAACTTTAATTAATGATAAAAAATAAAGTTTTAAATAATTTTCTTTAGTTAGATGATTTTATAAAAAAAGTTGAAAATAAAGGAAAAAACCTCCAGGTCCAGGAGAATTGAATATTTTGTTTAAAATATTAGCCTCCGTTTTCAAAAGAGTAATTCACTCTTAATAATGGCGGAAACAAACTTTTTTTATCATACCATAAACGTAATCCAATTCAATACTAGAGTAGAGAATTAGCCCAAGCTACAACAGACTACTTTAAATCTTAATTTTAAAGAATATTTATTATTATTATGAATATTATTAATATTAATAAACTGATCTGAAGTCCAGAATTTGCATTAAATCCCCTAATTTTTTGTTTGTTTTAACTTTCAATACACTTTTTTTGCGATCATAAATGTACTGTCTGGCGTCTGCTAAAAAAAAGTTATGTTTGAAAAAACAGAAGTTAAAAAAGAAATTGTGAAAAATGTTAACAATAAGGATGCTCTAAAACTTCAATTATATTTATTTTTTGGAATTTGATACTTTAGCGTTTTTTTTAAAGGACTTTTTCTTGTAGATCCAAAAATAGTCAATTTTGTTTTTTCAAACTATGCATATGTACGTATGTATTAAAAATTCTAGGTTAAGCTTAATTTAAAACGGGCACGCTTTTTATTATTATTCAATTTCAAACCTGCCAGACTCACTCCCTATATGGAACAGAAAAGATTTTTTTTTGTCACGGCGACGCGAACAATCAGGAAGTGGACTTACTCCTCAACGCGAAAACATAATAACAGGAAAGTACAGAAGATAGAACTGTTTGTAACAGGCGACACAAACCTATTGTATTTCTCTCCAAGATACTAAAATGTGTAGATTAATGCCAATATATTAATTTCTTTGTAATATATTCCTAATATATGTTTAAAGTCTAGGTAAATAGGAAAAATAAGTATACTATTTTATTTAGTCATATCTAAATTTAATTAAAAAAATCCCCATTATAAATATTATATCCAAACAGTGATCTCTATATTATACTGGATGGACATAAACATATGCATTGACAAGGACCAAAGCGTGACGCTCAAGTTTATCGTCTGCTTCATTGTGGGGGGACAAATTTAACTGTTTCTTTCAATGTTCTTATGCGAAAACATGTCTCTGATGAATTAAAGTGTTATTGTTTGTAAAAAAAGAAGTATTATACCACTTTTGCCAGAAGAAACATTTACAATAAAGGATATACCATTCAGTTTTACAGATAATATTGCACAAATACGAATAAAATCTTTAATATATTTAAATATATAGTCATCATCCATGTTGTTTACAGTGTGCCAAGACTACACTTATATTTAAAGTTGGCTATTAGCTTGTAAATTGGTTTCAGAAAACATATTATATTGAAATTTCGATAAATATAATGAAACAAGCTAGCTAAAAACTGTATTACATTTGCTTGAAAGACACACTTTGTGTAGAAGTCTTACTTTCAAACGATAATTTAGATTATAGGCTTGTGGAAAGTACGTTATCTACTAAACCCTGATTTTAGTAGGAATCCCAATCTGTAAGGCTTTAATTTGTACCAGAATACTATCACATATTACCATTTTGGTAGTATAAACGGCCATTTAGAACGGAAGTAGAAATTCCTTTCTGGAAGGTCTTTTATCCTGCCTAAACACTACTATAGGGTAGGGTTTTGGACGAGCTCTATTAAAAAACCGTCGTATATATTAGCCTACATAAACTTATTTAAAGAAAAAATTCACCAGTCTCAATCTTTGTTATGCTCTTAAAAGCTTTTACGAACACATTTATCTCATTTAACTAACCACACATTGTTGTATCTCATATATTCAATAAAATTAATGAACGATGTCAAAATGCCACTTTACCTTGTATGGGTGTAAGAGAGAAAGAGATACCCGAAGGTTTTTTCTCTCTTACACAATGAAATGCAGATGCCAGCTTGAAAATTCCAGCCATACATGTTCATCCAGTTATAATATATAGATCAATGACTGTGTCCAACTAATACCAACGTTTATGAGAGAGAACTGGGAAGGTAAATTTGTTCCTACGTGAAGCTAGTTTGTTTTCATGGATTAGTATTAAATAAGAAACTAAATTTATATTGACACGTTCACAATTCCCTTAGGGATCTATGATGTCCATTTGCTTGCTCTAAGATCTCACATTTGGATTTTCAGTTACACTATGCTCCAACATTATTACCGGCAGAGTTTCCGTCTAGTGGCACGTTCAAACATTACGTGCAGTAGAATATATATGGTTTTAAAAAAAATCCACCATCTAAACAACCTAACTTCGTTAAGTTCATTTTACAACCTTTTCCTGATTTTATTTGGTATATTCAATGCATGCGCACTAAATATAGTTCCTTCTGTCGCTTACATCTACAACTTTAAAATTACTACACAACACATTTACTTAATGACAATATCCTGCCACAAAATTAGAATATAAGTTTTAAAATTATAAAGAGTTACCTTATCTGGATTGTGAACATTAATGATTTATTTCAAAACATAAAATTATTATGAGTCCTGTCACATTTTAGATAATTTAATTAAAACAATGTTCGTGTTAAGACTAGTTTGATGGCAACCCGGGTTGATAGGTTTGGAGTCCTTTGGACTTAGAAATGGGGAATCCCTGAAAATGATGGCCCAAACTGTTACTCTCGTAATAGACTGGACTGCCAATACCGAGTAAATCAGGGTTCAAATCTCCGGGCCGGGAGTACCGAGGTTTTTTTCCTTCCTTAATGGGGTACATTTTATCTGAATTCAACCTTCCTCGTCTCTAACACATTAGTGTAAATAGTACATGTTTTAACCTGAATGGGTAGTAAGATGTGATCCTAAAAAACAGCATGTTATAGAAAACATTAGTTAAATGTGAAAATATAGGTTAGGGGGTGATAGATACTAACCAGGCCTAAGAAATAACACTTTACTTTTATATTCAGACAAATTTTATAGTTCATTTCAGTTATATATTACCCATATCATGTTGTTTATAAAAAATCAAAGAAAGTAAATTAAATAATGATCATGGCCCAATGGTTAAATAATTCTATAATAATGGAAATCGATGGAAAAAGGAAAAATAAACAAATAAGAATGTCAAATTCAAAATGGAGAGTTTTAATGTTTGTGTAAAGTGTATTCCCTCTTTCTTTTTGATTGATAAAGGCGACAATGCCGAAATATTACTCAATTTGTGTTTAATTGCGTTTGACTATCTCTACTATAGAAGAAAGAAAGATGTCGTCAACTTTGTGCATCGGATTCTTAACATATCTTTCCTCTTTTCCTAGGTGGGCTTTCTTAATTTAATTTACACTTATTAGTTTATATCTACTTTTTCTTTTATTTTTATCAATTTTCAACATTATAGAAACATTATAAGATACTGAAATAATACCGTGATTACATGAAGCAGAACAAATTGTAAATATGAAAACAATATTGTGTTGTTGCAATATTGAGCTGGAAACGGATGTAGATTAGAGAAGGTGCAATTATAGCACTAGTGGTGGGGGAACAAGGCAATAGTGCGGGAAACCACAGTGGCCTGCTATCGTCGATACCTCATAATCGAAAAACAATCCTCATTACATTGATTGCGTAGTAAAGACATATTATACTCATTGTACAGTTAGCTAGGATAGAACTTTTAAACAAAACATCATTTTAGAGATTATACTTTTTATTTATGTGATGAGCACTTAATTGATGCCAAATAAATTGTATTCACAGGTCAGTTTATTACTTTTGAAACAAACATTATCTTACTATTTACATGTATATATTAATGTTATGTGATTTTTGATTCTGAATTCAACTATCCACATAAAATCTTATTAATATATATTTCACATTATCAGAACTTTATTTCATACCAGGCAATTATGTTTAATTGAGTGTAATTCTTAATCTATTTCATAAAACCTATTATGAAGATGTTTTTATCATGTTATATACATTCAATTCATTACATATTTTCTGAATTTATTGTAAAAATACTTGTAAATATTTTTAAAACTATACTCATTTTGAGAGTCTATATAATCTTCAGTGTCAGTTATGACCGACCAGAGGCCTCATGGATAAAACGGAGGGCCTACACCCTTCTATACAAATCAGCATGATGGTTAAGTTGGACAGTTAACCATTAGTGATTAAATGTGAATCTCCGATTTCACAATTTTAATGAAATTCATACAAAACCTCCCAAATTTCTGTAAGCCAATGAAATTTTTTTATCAGAGCAGTGTTTACCAAACTTTGCGCGCAAGTCAACGCGTTACCAGAAATGAGGGCTGTGGTGTCCAATCTGATACCATGGTTCGAGAAGGTGCACAAGAGCCAAAGAACGCGTTCATAACATTAGTAAGGAATTGTGATTATTTAAGAATGAAATGAAAAATATAATTTTATACTTAATAAAAAGAGCCATTAGGGTCAGGGATGGGGGAGTTGTGGCATTTTCGCAAATACTGCCAATTATTTCCCTTCCTCGTTTATAGATTAAATACATCAAACTCAAACTGTATTCCTACAATATAGTAAAATAAAGTGTTTGAGATGTTTCGTTTGTAGAACTCTTATTCTCGAGTGATTTTGTATTAGATTTTATAATAATTATTAAATGCTGATACAATACATATCTACAGTTGAATTTAAAAATGAAACAAGATCCATATAGAAGGAATTCAATAAAAGATTATTTTTTTAAAAAGTGTTTTTCTACAAATATATAAAAAATTGAAATTTGTCACCTTTGAACAAAAAGGAAAAACAGTAGACTAAAAAGATGTCCACTCCTTTATGGGTTACTAAAAAGCCATTAGTTATATTTAAGTAAAGTACAGCTTTATAATTTTGACAAAATTTACTGTACATGAAGTGTGTGGCCTTGTGAGTAATCCGTGAAGTACCTTGCCATCTTGTGAGTAATCCGTGAGGTGACTTGTGAGTAATCCGTGAAGTGCCTTGCGATCTTGTGAGTAATCTGTGAAGTGACTTGCGACCTTGCGAGTAATCTGTGAAGTGCCTTGCGACCTTGCGAGTAATCTGTGAAGTGACTTGCCGCCTTCCAATGTCAAACGATTCCCCACCCGTGTGTTAAGTATTTCTTTTGGCCAAGGAGTGCCGTGAAATAATCACCGAGACACTAAGGGCATCATGACCTAAAAAAGTTTGGGTACCTCTGAATTTTGAAAATAAAACATTTTTTATTTTAATGTTGAACCAAACAAATTCAAATGAAAACCTCTTTTTCCCTTTTTAAGGTATTTTGTTGTTGTTATTAAATATTTGTAAGAAAGTACAGGAAAGGTGAAGAGAAAACATATAAAAGAGAATGAACCCAATATGACTTTTGCAATGAAAATAAAAGTAAGGGTTGATTTTCTTCAAGAGGAAGCCATCACCTCTTTATTCAGTGTCAGCAATGTTAAATGTAATAGAACCGAGACTGAGGAAATGATGTCTCTGCCCTTGCGATTATTCGTTTATTAGTTAATTAACCATCATCAAACACTATTAGTTGATTAACCATCATCAAACACTTAAGTCCAAATAATGACATTGATACAATATTATCTGCAAGACTTAATATTACAGCTGCCCTTTGTGATTTGGTTGTTCATAAAAAAAAACACAATTGAAATGAAAACTTAACCATCATTACAAATGATTGCAAAGCATTTTTATAATTTTTATAATTTATCACCCGCCTCGGTGGCATAGTTGGCTAACGCGTCAGTCGGGTTGAGCTAGACCACCGAGGACGGGGAGATCGAGGTTCAAATCTCAGCCGGGTGAACTGGGAGTTTCCTAAATGGTTTTCCACTCTCCCTCAACGCAAATGCGGGTTCACTTCCTCTAAATTCAACCTTCCCAATTCCTAGTCCATTTGTGTAATTAGTACTTAAGCGTATAACCCGAACGGGTAAAAAGGGGGATGCTAAATAATAATAAAAACTAATATAATTTATTAAATACCATTACGGCTATCCAATGTATTCCAATTTTCATAGAAAAGTTACTAAATCTACTTTTAACGTATTCATAGGCCAAGCCATGTTATCCGCAGCCGTCACTTTTGAGATAAGTTTCTTTTTTTTTTTTTTTTTGAGGTATTTAATGTGCACTTGCTAAGCCGACTGATTATCATCACACAAGAATTTCTATGAGCAAGAGCAAAAGAGCCTNGACTGATTAAATTAGCACATAACTTTTAAACCGACTTCAATCTAGAACAGACACAACACCCAGACCCCCGCCCGTTAATTTATCACTGTGAAAGCGGAAGCCCACATTTCCCCAATGATACATTTTTTGGCCATGCCGGGAAATGAAGCTTTGTAATGGCTGAAGATGGATTTTTTTTTTTTTACAAAGCGAAGCCAAAGAATTCAAAGTTTTCCAAGCCTCTTACAGTTATAATGACCAACCCTGTTACCTGTCTACGATGGCAGCAGAGTGTGGTCTGAAATGATAACCACTTTATCAAAACTAGTTTTTATAATTGGCGCTACAGTGAATATTGTATGAAGCAACAAAAATGACGCCGTGAGCTGACCAAACCTTGAATTTAACTTCTCTATTAAAGGTCTTAATAAAAATTATGAGTTCAACATATGTATTTAAATACAATTCAAGACTTAAAACAATTATCTTAGTTTATTAAACAGATAATATTTGCCTGAATATAGTCTTTAAATTAAATTCAGGTGACAGAGAGTAACCCTAGTTTTTCTTTACTTTTACACTTTCCAGTAACAACTAAACTAGATTATGTGAATGAAAATCAGAACTTAAGATAGGTGTGATAAAGCTAAGTGTGACGTCACAACGAAGCCCATGAGACCGTCACAAGTACAGAGCTAACCTTTCGACTAAGAATGACACACACACCACAAAACAATGTCACTTAAAGATAAAAACAAAAGGTATACAATTTTCCTGATCCCATTATCAGAGGTGTACCAATATTGGTTGAAATATGTCGTTTCTTTTGAGCTTAATAAACAAACAAACATACTGTGGGTTTGTGACGCTTCAGTGGCAGAATGGTTTAAGTCAGTGGTCCCCAACCTTTTTCAGCCACCCTTTGGTAGATAATCAAATTCACGTACCCCCATCACCACCTTTTTTTAGGGATATTTATAAAAAAAAATTTCTTTAATGCTTTATATGCCCTTCTTTATTTTATACAAAACTCAATAATAGCACTGGCGGGATAGTGGTAGAAAAAACAGACAGAAGAGTATCGTGATGGTTGGCAGTGTTTTGTTTTCATCAGTTCCTGAATCTAAAGTTTGATATTTGACGAAGCAAACTTCAAATCGACAACAGTGTTTAGTTGTTACAAACGTCAGAGTTGAAGGTTCGGTGCTGTTGCATGTGGTCACATTGGTAGCGTTTTTCAAAGAGGGCTTTGCGGGGCCCTTGGGCACCACCGCTAGTTATCGCCTTGTTACCGTTTTATAATATTCTTTATTTGTTTTTTCACAATATAAAATAGTATCAGTAATTAAGATTGCCAATTTTTTACAATGTGAATAAAGGACATTTGTCAAAGGTACAGCCAGAACATATGAGATTTTTCATTTGTTGTGTATTTTTATACTTTTTTAAAAAAAATTATTTAGCACCGCATCTTAATACCTGTTCGAGTTATACACTTACTTTTCTACTGGTAAATGTTAAATGTCATTAGTGAATGTTCATAATTTTAGTGTAAGAAACGCTATGAGGTTTCCAGCGTGTGTTGTTTCTGGTGCAAGGATTAATTTGGTTTAAAAAGTTTAGGAACCCCCGTCTTAGGAGGAGGGTAGAGAGAATAGGGGGGTGAATCCGAGGCTTGCGAGCTTGGAAATAAACACGTGCATGCACACTTTTGGCTGGTCACCGACTTTATTACAAATGATAGGCAGTGTTGCCAATATCGCAAGAAATAATTATCTTACCTACTTTGGAAAAGTGATTAAAATAAAAAAAATATCTTTAATTTTTAAAGTTATTTTCTAACAGTTCCACGCCTCCCCTTGAAGTAATTCATGTCCTTCAGGTTGGAAGCCACTGGTTTAAGGCATCACGCTCGTGTTGGACTGGCCTGCTGATGACGGGGAGATCGGGGTTTGAATCCTGGTCAGGTCTAGTAAGGGTGGTTTTACCTAATGCTTTCCCCCTCTACTTCCACACAAATGTAGATAGATCACCTCTAAAAGGCTTCTTCCTAATCCCTACCCTATCAAGAGTAATAAGCGTATCACTTGAACATTTAGTGAGAAGTCCGACACCTTAGCTCAGTCGGTAGCGTGTCTGTCTGTTGAGTCCTGGGTTCGACTCCTGGCATGGCTGAAAAATTTACCATTGGTGAAATGTGGGTTTCCCCCTTTAACAGTGATGAATTAATGGTCGGAGGGCTGGGTGTTGTGTCTGTTCTAGATTTAGGTTAGCTTATAAGCCGTGTGCTGATATAGTCAGTCGGTTCAGAAAGTGCACATTAAATACATCATATATATGAAAACATAAAAATGTAGCGAGAAGCAGTGAAAAATGAATAAATTGGTCAGTACAATCAGAAAACTCCAATTATCTTAAGAACCTCTATTTTTTTTTCAAAACAACCTTAAAAATAATATGTTTTAGTTCACCTTCAATGGCGCTGTTTTTAACCTATAAAACTCGTCAAAAGAAAGTCGACCTTTCAATGAGAGCCCATTTTAATTACATTTATACATTTAAAATAAGGATTATAAATGGCAATCCAAGGATTCAGGAAGTCAAAGGTAGCCGAGTTATAAACCATTAAGGAAAAACATTTCTCAGTACACTTGGCCGAGATTTGAACCTTGAGAAAGACTAGGTGAGCTTGATGTTTAGTTCGTGTGTCACCATTATTAAATACTCAGAGAGAAATGACAACCCAATGTATTTTATTCTGAAAATTGAAAAATGACACCTGGACACGGGAACCGAACCCGGGACTTTTGGCTTAGTACGCCAATGCTCTAACCACTGAGCTATCCAGGAATCTCCCGCGCCCAGGGTAATTCATTCTTCACTCATATTTTAAAGCGGAGTCTATGATGGCTGTGAGGAAATCGTCGGCTACAAATGTGTGATTTTATTAAGATCAAGAGCTATCAGATAACGCAGGCACCTTCGACTCGGTAGTTGGGTTATTGCTGCCACTTGTACAATTATTATAGTTGTAAGGGATTGCATATTTAAGAATCAAATAGCATAAATAATAAATTTTGGCTATTTGATAAACAATGTATTTTGTTTTTCATCTTGACAACATTTAAGTATTGTATAGCAATACAATTCAAATCTATGAGTTATTCCATTAGCTGAGATTCAAAAACTCGTGTTATATTGGTATACCTCTCTTTTACCTAATACAACCTCTCTTATCAATCTCAATCTTTGTGACATATCAAATCATTTTATAAAAATAATTTACATTCCCATCGCAAGTTCAAAACACATGAAGATACAAGATATTAAAAAAAAATAATTTGATACTAGAACAACTTTTAATAGCCTTACACTTCGCTGCCAATTTTTGTTCAGTAAATAAGCATCTATCAAAGTGAATCGTCAAATGGTGCCTCGGAACTTGTATCAAAACATTTTGAATCGATCAATGTTCATTCTTAACCCCCGTGCGATTGACCAGTGCACGGAACGTTCTTCACCCACTATTTCAAGGCAATAGTCTGTGTTCGCGTAAAGAGCGACAACTTAACCTAAGATATAAGTTGAGCTTCAAGATGGATGATACTCTCACACGAGCACAATACTCGTGCCTTAGCGAAAGTCTGAGCACAAGATGGACCTACATAGCTTAATATCAGAGTATTTACGTGCTGAATGAAAGGTATCAGGTTAAATACTCATCTACAGGTGTCGTTTTCCACTCAAATTGATAGACACGTGTTTAAACAACAAAATGGCCGGCAAATACAGCATGGCTTGGTTCCGGCAAATGTATATATCAGAAAGCTTCCTATTTGGTGTACAGTGTAGCGAAAAAAGTACCAACATAAAACCACCAAACTCTATTTAATTTCCCCAAAGTTCATATGGCCACTCTCTTTGGCGTGTTGTTGCGCCTGTATCTGTCCGGTGAGAAATACCGAGCACACCATGCATCTTAAGGTGAACTTGTCGACATCTGTGAATTGGCGACTCGACTTGGCCTCCTTTGCTATGTCGTAAGCTTCATTCAAGACACGTTGGTCGGATGCGAGGAAAATGGTCTGTATGCTGCCCCCCTGGAGAATAGCAAGTTAATTCATTCTCGTTAGCTCTATGAACTTTTAATAGGTACACAAAAGTCGCGATTATCCGGCCTAAAGTGGCGGCATTCTGAGACGGATAGCGGTAAAGCTGGGTAATACAGAATCTGAGTGTAAATAATTTTCAGTATGGGTTTACCTCATGTAGGTACGCCTCGCGCACACCTCCCTTGGCACAACTTCTGTTTCCAGCCAAATAAAAACAGTGCTATCCACACCGACCAATAGTATTGTATTATACGCCAACCGCACACACAGCAGTGTTGCTTTGCAGTCTCCAATGTAACAGGACTTTGTAAGGCGTCTGCGATCAATTTTTTTTATCAATGGATATGTACCTGTTTATTTTAAAATGCACTTGTTTATACCGAGAATTGGGCCGGATAATCGCGACTCTAGTGTAGTTATAAATATTTTTTCATTTGGATTATAGTATTTTGTATGAGATGTTATGTCTCATTTTAACACACCAGATACAGTTCAAAATGTTTTCTCACATTTTAACTTTCACAAATTAGAATATGCCTTATTATTATTACTACTAATATTTGTATATTTAATATGCACACTCAGTAAGACAAAGGAAGTAATAATATTCGAAAACTTACTTAATCTAAGAGAGCAAACCTAACGGTAGACAAATAATGTGTATAAAATTTAGGCACAGCATTAAAAGCAGTTGTTACAAAATTACTTCCAAGACCTCATATGCCTCCCTGACCACTTGGCCAGTCGGAAGTTTGTGTTCAAAAGGTGCAGACCTATTATTTTGTTAGGTTAGGCTAGACCTAGGCTATACCAAGCCTATTACTAAATCACAGTGATGTGTTTGGATGCCATGGTCTCATTTGAAGACCATTGAGTATTTGCCTGGGGTTGGGATGAAAAATGTTGTCAAAATCTAAGCATGTCAATGAAGTCTTTATGATTAAACCTAGGTTTCTCAAATCATGTATAAGCTGTCAGTCCCTGTCGCTAACAACCTAGGTATTTACAATTTAAATCTGTAATAAGAAAGTTAACTAAACTCGACCTGGGAGATAATTTTGTATCTTTATGACTAAACTGGACTCTGAAGGTAATTTTGAATCTTTATGACTAAACTGGACTCTGAAGGTAATTTTGTATCTTTACGACTAAACTAGACTCTGAAGGTGATTTTGTATCTTTAAGACTAAACTGGACTCTGAAGGTAATTTTGTATCTTTACGACTAAACTGGACTCTGAAGGTAATTTTGTATCTTTACGACTAAACTAGACTCTGAAGGTAATTTTGTATCTTTATGACTAAACTGGACTCTGAAGGTAATTTTGTATCTTTACGACTAAACTAGACTCTGAAGGTGATTTTGTATCTTTATGACTAAACTGGACTCTGAAGGTAATTTTGAATCTTTATGACTAAACTGGTCTCTGAAGGTAATTTTGTATCTTTATGACCAAACAGGAATTTGAAGGTAATTTTGTATCTTTATGATTAAACTGGACTCTGAAGGTAATTTTGAATCTTTATGACTAAACTAGACTCTGAAGGTAATTGGTATATTTACAAAGTTTCACAAAAAAGGTTTAATCGACCGTGAACAAAGTTTCCTTACCTCCAACGGTTCCAAATAAAGAGGGTCATAATGAATCCCGTCAAACATCAGAAACACCCGCTGGGCAAAATTTTGGTCCTCCCCGAATCTATTGATGATGGCGTTGAGCGTATCCACTACTGCTATCTCCAAACCATAAAAATTCGACAGTACGGCCAACTCGATGGCCCCGCCCCACGAGTCCGGTTTTAAAATCCACTGACAGTATTCTGTGTTGGGCTTACCGAGGATCGCCTCGGAGTAATTGTCTATTTCGGTAGCCACCACCTCGGCGATGATTTGTCGCATGAACGAGGCACAGGTCAGATCTACTTTCCCTGGAAAAGATACAGACACAAGTGTACCAGTGCTGCGGACAAACATAACTAAACTACAGTCCAGTCAAGAAAAAAAAGGGCCCTCTAGAAAATACAAATTTTCATTTATTGCCGCCAACGCTGATAACATTTTACTAAATTACTTTTTTTTTTAACACTGCGTCTTACTACCTGTTTGGATTATAAGCCTATGTACTTATTACACTAATGGCCTTGGGATTAGGGAAGTTTAATTTAGAGGAAATGCACACAAATTTGCGTGGAGGGAGAGTGAATATCATTTAGGAAAAGCCACCTGCAGTGCACCCAACCAGGATCGAACCTCGATCTCCCCGTCTTCGTCAGTCTAGTCAAACATGAGAGAAGTGCGTTAGACCACGCGGCCAATGAAGCGGGTATTTTTATTGTTAATTTATATGTATTGATAATCTATAATAATAAAAGGAAGTGTTTGTTTGTTTGTGTGCGGTGCCAAATCTACTGCACGCAGAGATCTGAAATTTTTAACATAGGTGGACGGAAGGAGGGTCCGTATGCACCTCCTTGAAGATGGATTTTTAAATTTTTAGCTAACTTTTTAATTAGACTATTTTTAACAAATTTTTGAAGAAAATATTTTTAATCTGGTTTAGAATTACGTTTCAGAGATAATGTTTCCATTTGAAATCAGGCACCATGGGGGGTGGGGGGGATTATATAATTCTTACACCACAGTGGATCATGGGTAGGACCGTGGAGGATTGCTAGTAGCTAATAAAAGCGACAGCTGTTGATCACACAACTTGAAATAAGAATAAGTTACAGTACGTTAAATTAAGCTATATCAAAACTAGTTAACTTTTATAAATTGTCAGATAAAAGTTCTTTCTATGAAAATTGAACAGTATGTATAATTACCGCATAAAGCACAACAGATACAAATAAACAACACACAATGAAATGTTGTCAAGCCTACAGTTTAAAGCGGCAATTGCCAAACTGTGGTAGCCTATGTACAATTATTCCCGGTGGTATTCCACGGGAAGCCAAGTAAAACAATCAAATTAACACCGTAAAAAAAAGATAGAACCTGATCATATCTCATAAATATATTGCAACCAAGTCCAACCAAAATTAAAACAGAATTTAAAAAAAATAATTGGAGGGATGGCATCACTGATTCAAGTTTGGACAGCCGGTGCAGTCTGTGTTGATGTATCCCTGGGCATCATTACAAATATATCGAAATAGTAAATATTCAATTTTATTTTGGTGGTAGGCCTTCAACAAATTACTGAAATTGTTGGGGTGGTACGCCATTCAAAAAGCTTAGGAACTGCTACTAGTCTAAAGTATTAGTCTGTGTAATTAAAGTGAATAAAATATCGAAATATTTTACAAAGAAAGAGAGCCTTTTTTGGACGGACGGAGCGCATCACCGCCAATTATTTGTTTGAAACTACAGTTTGATATCATTTATAATGTCCACTTACCTCCTAGAACAAATCCAAGGCTTGTAAATAAACACGAATTATCGGCCGGTACAACTTTTTTCATTAATATTCCCGGCGATGCGAACTGATCAGTTATTATGTGGTGTCTTGCTTCTTCCTGTAGACTTGTTGAAAATGATACACTCTCTATAGGTGGCTCCTTTTCTTCGACGATGAGTGTGTCCCCTGAAGTGATTTTACAAGTTTCTAAAGAGGCTTCGTCTGGTGACAAATTCAACGGTTTGGGTGGGAATCCTGATAAAACGTGTAAACAGTTTTCTTTAATATTAGTCAGTGACGATAGTGTCGTTTTCAAATCAGCAATTGTGCTTTTAGAATTCAAACCTTTAACGACCATTTGTCCTGATTTCGTCTTTAATTTCAAGACAAATCCAGCCATTTTGACAAAAAAAAAAGAACTTTTTTTACACCACTTTAAGTATTTATCTCAATTTTGAGATTGTACAATTACTTTAGTTGTAAGGATTACTGAAAATTATAGCGTCCACTTGATAATAAGAACGTCACAAATTAAATAATCTGAACCTATCAGGATAATAAATAGTTTAATTTTTTTTATAGCTTAACAGACGCCATTTCTGTAGTAAAGTTCCGTAGCTATGTAAAGTACCAACAATAAACATATAATACCTAAATTTAATAAGAGTGACATTACAAAGATTATATTAAACTATTATTAGTGCTCCAAAAGGTATCATATAATAGATAGATATTTTATTTTTCAGTTAATTGATTTTATAAAAAATATATTAGATTTGTGAATATGGAAGTATTAAATGTGATATTACAGCGAAAATTGTCAAAACATATAACAGTTTAACTCGATACGAGGCGAGTTCTATTGTGTCAAATACATGTTGCAGACATAAGACGTTACACTACACAGCCACAGATACAAGCCCTTGGGGTAGCACCTCTGATGCTCAACTTGTTCCTGGATAGAGTGTAGTTCCTTCTATAGCCGCAGGGCGCTATCATCACATAAAATTACAGTAGCAATGGTTTTGTTCTCTATACGTCTTAAAATTAGTCTACATTAAGATATGTAAAACATTACATATTTATTTAAGGGATAGTGTACAATTATATGTAATCGTGCGTCGCAACTCTACTTATGTACACATCCAATTGAGTCAATACTAGGAAGACTAGATACAATCATCGCAGTGTTGCCAACTCTATCGTCTCAAGCGATAGTACATGGACCTGAAATGGATTGTATTTTTACCGGTAGAATACTACTTTCTGACATTATATTGATAAAACCACCGATTTTCATAAAAAATAATAATTTATGTAAGATTTGTTGCTTTCTAGCTGGGCCACAGAATATTACTTTTAGAAAATATACTAAAATTGGATTGTGCAAGTGGTGAAATTATATCAAAAGTAGTATCCAGATCGTACAGCTGGCATTGAATCATCGTGTACTCAAAGCAGAGACGTGTTGAAATGGCAGTGAGGGGCAGCAGAGTCAGTCACCCCGTGCGCCGACCTGAAAAAGGACGCAATCGAGACGTGGAAATGTAAAAATGGGAAAATTTAAAAAGAGGTATAAAATTTAAATTTAATAGGATTTTCAGAATAAAATGGTAACCAGATAAAACCTCAAATAAAGGAGAATTCCAACCGTCTGAACGCCAAATATTCGGATGGATTTGGTTTGGGCGACAGTACATTTTACTATGATAATGAAATATTTAAGAGGCATGACGCGGCTAGTGTATACGACGGGTGTTGTGATGTTCCTTCATCATTCGTAGAATACATACATACATACATACATACATACGCTCATCCTCTATGATTGATAAAACTCTTAATGTTTATCTTTTTTACACGTTTGTCTACAACATTTAGTGACGTCTTACATGGCCCACCCCTTACTTTTGATCCACACACTTTACCTCTTAGCTATATTGGCTTTGTCACTCGATCCACACACACTCTCTTTCTCATTCCCCCCCATTACACCCTATCTCTATCTTGAGCTAGTTCTGTCAAGTCCACCTCATTACACTCTATCTCTATCTTGAGCTAGTTCTATACAGTCCACCTCATTCCACCCTATCTCTATCTTGAGCTAGTTCTATCCAGTCCACCTCATTACACCTTATTCCTATCTTGAGCTAATTCTATCCAGTCCAACTCATTACATCCTATCCCTATCTTGAGCTATTTATATCCAATCCACCTCATTACACCCTATCCCTATCTTGAGCTAGTTCTGTCCAGTCCACCTCATTACATCCTATCCCTATCTTGAGCTATTTCTATCCAATCCACCTCATTACACCCTATCCCTATCTTGATCTAGTTCTATCCAGTCCACCTCATTACACCCTATTCCTATCTTGAGCTAGTTCTATCCAGTCCACCTCATTACACCCTATCCCTATCTTGAGCTAGTTCTATCCAGTCCACCTCATTACACCCTATTCCTATCTTGATCTAGTTTTATCCAGTCCACCTCATTACACCTTATCTCTATCTTGAGCTAGTTCTATACAGTCCACCTCATTACACCCTATCTCTATCTTGAGCTAGTTCTATCCAGTCCACCTCATTACACCCTATCCATATCTTAAGCTAGTTCTATCCAGTCCACCTCACCACACCCTATCTCTTTCAGGTCCATTCTAATGTTATCGTTGCATATCTTGCCCACCATATTCTACGAGACTAAATTATCCTAACAACGTCTTGTGAGTACAGGGTATGTAACTCATCATCATATAAATTCCTCACTCTCCACTAGCCTAATCCCTTTTTGGACCAATATTTTCCTAAGCACCTTGTTTCCGAACACCATAAATTTGTTATCGTCATGTAAGGCAAGAGACAATGTTTCACACACATAGAGAACAACCAGTAAAATTATTGTTTTGTTTATTTTGAATTTTACATTTCTTGAAAGTTGGTGAGATGTCAATAACTTACTGACCGAGTAATAACAAGCATTTCCCGACTGTATTCTTTTTCTAATCTCTAATATAATATCCAAGTTAGATTTAGGTTTTGTTCATTAGGCCTTTGGTTTGGAAAGAAGGAAAGTCATCCCTTATAATTTTGTAAGTCAAACATTTCAAAAGTTTGAAACAATCGATTACCATCAAATTATCTAAGCGATGAAATGTGGCGGTACAAATACTACAGTATCTCCATGGCTTCTTTGGTGCTGACTGACAGCTCACAGCTGACAGCTGACGGCTTTGAAAAGCTACCATACCAAATTATGTATCCCTACGCCGAACCATATGATCTGCAAAAAACATGTGTTTAGCAGCTGTCACTTCTGACAGTCAACATTTAGGTATATACCTAAATGTTGACTGTCAGAAGTCAGCTGTGAACTGTCAGTCAGCACCAAAGAAGCCATGGGGCTACTGTACTTATCAAGTATCTAGCCAAGCGTGTACATAGCATTTATCTAGCCCAACTTAAACAATATCTACAAATGGAATAAAGTCGTGTTCAGCTATTGAATTTTTTAAATGCTCATATTTTTTTTATATAAACTACCGGTACATATATATATATATATATTGTATTATATTTATCAATTTTTGTGGCTAAGAAATTTCAAAAAAGTATTTTGCTACGCTTTAAGAATATGGCCACTCTTTTTTGAAACACAGTATTGTTTATTACACGCAAAGTGTCATACAATTAAAGTTATACCTTGACAATTCAAGGTTAATGTGTGTTAAACCGTTGTTTCCATTCTAAAAGTGAATTTAATTACCAGCCGTAGTTTAATGTCACGTTTTTATTGATATTGACGTTTCAGTTATAAGTATCGTTACCTGCCATGTAATTCTTGGTTTACAAAGTGGCTTGATTAAAGAAATGAAGAAGGGAAACCTAATAAATAAATTTACAACAGGACAATAAGAGGGAAAGAGAGAGAGAGAAGTGTGGAGGGTATATGAGGGGAAAAGGTCAGGTGGTTTTTCAAATGACAATACTCTCCATTCCTCGATAAAATTCTGATGTGCGTTTTCTAGTCATGTTGTTTAAATCATTATTTGTATTTCTAGCAGTCATATTATTATGCGGTAAGTAATATAATCTATTATGTATTTGTAGTCGAACATGTTTTAAAAATAATTTGATGCTTCTCTGTAAGCTCAATTATTTATTGAGTTAAAAGGGTCATACAAAAGGAGGGGGGAGGTAGTTTAGGGGATAAAATCACCTGTTAATTATAATTTTTTTTTGTATTCCTCCTTATTTGCTAATGTTTATACGGCGTCTTACTACCCCTACAACCCTTCCGCATTTTAATTACTATTATGAATTAGGGATGATGAAGCTATAATTAAAGTACAATAAATTAATGTGCTCGCATGTGCATGAAAGGGAAACACCATTTAAGGTAAAAACACCTTCAGAACACCCTGCTGGGGTTTTAATCTCGACCTCCCCACGATAATATTGCCTTTGCTCGGTTGTCTATTGTTTGTCTGAATTTCGTTGGGTTGAATTTACTTTTAGTGATTCTTTGTCAAGGGCACATATGTGGGTTCCCCAAATAGGAGGGGAGGAGTGGATTGAGGTCCCATTTGACAGGGGAGTGGCATCTTCCCCCCCTCTTCCTTGGGAGGGAAAATTTCAGGAATTTAACCTTGTGGGAAGGAATTTTAGAACATCTTGAAATATTTTTGAGCTAATTATACTAGTTTCATGAGCCAATTTTAGCAACAAAAATAAAATGGAAGCTATAGCTGAACCCATTGAAATAAAACTTTATAATTTTACAAGTTTATTGAACAGGAAAGGGGGGAAAAATATTAAAAGGAAGTTGTTGAAAAGGAAATGAGAGGAAATAAATATTTTTAAAATTTTTATCTTAGCTATCTCGGATATTTATGATTCAAAATTGTTAATAGCAAATTGCAGCCAAACCTCAAATACACAATTTTGAGTTTTTCATAAAGAATATAAAAAAAAAGAAATATTTCAGATTGATGAGGGGGCTTCACCTTCAGCCACAGTTTTGAACGATAAAGAAATATTAAAAGACAGAATATATTGCTTACCTTGCTTGGCTCCATAATGGTGTGGATTATGATATGTGGCCATAACCACGGTAAATGGAATGTACTATGTACATTTAGTAAAAATATTTCCACGAGATTAATATTAAGAGTCATTCACACACTTATTGTGCGGGTACAATGGTTGTAAAAAAAGTTAGTTATTGTTTTGAAACCAAATGGTTAGGCTGATCATCTTTCTGAGTAGATAAATACAATACCAATGATGTAAAAACAGTACTCTCTAAAATCTGGCACGTATTTTGGATAAAATTCAGGTGAGAGGGGGTGACCAGCCCACTCAATCACACCTCCAACAATGTGGTATGAAAACATCACCTTGAGGTGCTTGATACCAAGTCAACAAAGGTTTCCAAGCTAACACATGAAAATAACCTAACTGCCAGCTTGCCTTTGCCCCGGGTCATATGTGTTATGACGTCACAAGCCACAAAATAGCTGGTTACGGGTGACACGTTATACCTTGAATGACTGTAACTCAGACGATCGCTTACTTTGCTTGAAGCATTATACATAGCAATATTTCAAATAAAGTAATTTCAGATTAAATAATATGAATTAATTTTAAATATAATTTCATAAAAAGGTGCTTTTTAATTAGTTCTAACCAAGCGGTAAAAAAATGTTGGTAGGAAAGGGTGTGAATCTTTTTCCTTGGCTACTTACCTGAATTTTACCCCGAGATTAATTTAAAACATGAAATTTACTAACGTACAAAAGACAACTTTCTAGTTTGTATGGAACCAAATGAACACATTCAGTCTTTGGTCTGATGATGCTGTTTCAGGAGAATTAGTTCAAGAAATATCCGCTGCGCCTTCAGCCAAACGTGGCCACATGCGTAACCATCTTGGGCCTGGAAGAAGAGCTATGATGAGCCGGCATGATAAGACGGTAACAGTTATTTTGTTATATTTATATTTTTTTATTCGTGCTGTTAAATAAATTAAAACAAATGATTCCAAGATGAAAGGTAAAAGGTTGGTTTCATGAATAAGTGGTGTTCGGATGCCGTGTGAAATAATACGAGAAAAAGATGTTTTGTTTTCTTGGATTATTCGACCTTTCACTAGCCTTTGTGTAGTAACTTCAAATTGAACGGTGGTCATTTGCGGGTCAGAGACTTACCTCTAGTATGAATATTTGATATGACAGAATCTATAGTAAACATAATATGGCCTTGGTATGACACATGTAAATGATACAAACTAGTCCTCAAGGCTTCAATACAATGTCAGCATGGGATGGGAACTCTTATAGGATTAGCTGAGCCCGTAAACTAGTTTGGGGCACTATCGCTCAGGGGCATCTTGCAATGACGTCACAGAGGAATGCGCATGCGTGGAAGTGAACTTCATAGAAAAGGAAGTGGGGGTCAGGTCAATGTAAATTTAACCATTACTGTTTTGTTAGCAATTTTTCGTTTATTTTAAAGAAGAAGTTTAGCTAAATTTTCTAGATTTTACATTTTTTTAACTTTTTTTAATAAATTAATGGATTTAGTTACATTTGATTGAATTTGATATAATAATTGATTAATTAACATTCCACAATAGAAAATGCGTTTAGTTCCAAGTGTAACGTCCCACTTTGAATCCTTTAGTTCGCCGCACTAACACCGCGAGCGCTAGCG
Organism: Timema genevievae; assembly: GCA_902155825.1. Taxonomy (NCBI): domain Eukaryota; kingdom Metazoa; phylum Arthropoda; class Insecta; order Phasmatodea; family Timematidae; genus Timema; species Timema genevievae. The sequence goes on from CABFWO010000551.1 coordinate 49,961, forward strand.
ATGTGGTTCTACTTGCCAACATTAGAGTGGTGTTTCTATACTTGTCCCTTCTTCTATGAATGTCACAGACAATGTATACTATGGCAGTTTAACTAAATCTTGCGCGTGCTTTGTCATCAGTGATCTCTATATTATACTAAAGCTACTACCACAAGGCACTTGTACTAGAAACTTTATATTCTAAAAAACAACCACCCAAGGTTGGCATGCTATCAAGTTTAATTAGATTAAAATTGGGTCTAGAACACAGTTTGTCGTTTCTAGATGACATGTTTTTAATTAAATAAATATTAAATATATTGTCATATTGTGGCAATTTGGTATAATATAAACAAGGATGTTTAGAATAATTTTCTGCCAACAACAAAATCCCATCCGATGACCATGTTGGCGCCATTTCTACCATTTCTCTACACACAGTCTTAGCGCGCATTGATTGGTCAAATTACACAGACTAGTGGCGGAAATAGTACGAAAATAGCGCCTGTTATATCCTCACAACTAGTATGGTAGCCATTATCAAGAGGCAGAACCAGTATAATTTTTCTGATTCACACGACGCTAGATGATGACCTGCTAGCTAGCACACTGGATTTCAAGTACGAGCTCGTGTCGTGTGATACGGGTATTATATTATAGAGATCAATGTCTGTTATTGGTTGAGGCGTTGTTGCCAAACTTTATAAGATACTTTCATGTTCAAAGATTTGTTATTTGATACATCGTGAAGCAATTAAAAACATAACCCTAGAATTGTAAGTTAAGATCATATCTAGAAACATACAAGTCACGATAGATTTGTTACATTGTGAAGTATACAAACTACAGACATAACTTTCCATCTTCAACTAATTTTTACAGAGTGAAAAGTACTCTTATGTGTAAAATAGTTGCTTAGTGATTTATGGAACAAAACAAATCAGTTTTCATCTTATTTTAGATATTAATTATGAACTATGATGTATATAAACAAAATACCGAACATTTGGGTAAACATTCCAACATAATTTGTTAGTATTTGTTTATATTAGTTTGATAAACATGTTTTCAGAGATTGTATTGAGATAAACTAATGTACTCCTTTGTTTCTTTACTTTCAATAATATATATAGTTATATATAATTTAACTTTTTAATTATTTCATAGCCTTTATGTCAAAAAAAAGTAGACACTTATAAAATCCAAACAATTTGCAAACATATGGTATTTTGCTTACTTATACTAGTCCAAATTAAACATAATAACAAGTAGATATTTAAAATAGATGAATAATGAGTTCTATAAAATTTATTTAGAACAGTTTTAATATTATTATTTGTTTGATTTTATACTAAATTATTTAAAATTTTATTTTCAGAAGAGTCGTTTCGGATGACCAAACGATCTATGACTGGTTCAACAAATAATCCTATTCATTAACAACAATTTTATACGTACATATAATAGCATATGGTGTTGATAATATTATATTTTATGCATAAAAATGTGCACATAATTTAACAAACAGTCGCAAATAGAAATTAAAACGCACAGTATTAAGTTCAACCTCCCTTAGTGATAGTAAAAAGTTTATTTCGGAAGGAAAGCACAATTTTAATATCAATCCCAACAAAAATAAATTCTTATTTCATCAAATAGAAATTAATAGGGAAGTTCTATGGATATAAATTTAATTAGTTTGTTTATTTATACATACATATCTTATACCTAAAGGGGTAGGCAATAAACTGTGTCTATAGCTCAATAAACAATTCCGTACTTAATCCATCCTCATTAACTTTCTCCAAACTTTCCTATCCATGCATACTCCCTTAATTTCAACAACATCCATACACAGAGTCATACATACTATTTTATTCTTAAAATTCTTAAATACTTTTCTTTTTAACACATTCGTCTATACCATTTAGCCACCTCTTACAAGACCTAGCCCTTCCTTTTGATCCACACACACTCTACCTTCATATATTTGCTTCGTTACTCGATCCACACTCATCCTCTCAACATTCACAAACCATCGTAATACACTTCTTTAACATTGACCTGTTGGATTCTCTTTCAAACCGCACTCCTTTAGCACCCATTCATTACTGAATCTGTACATACGAGTTTTCCCCAAATACATTTCTTAGATATCTCATTTAAACCGCATTAATCTTGCTTATAATAAATAATAAACACACATATACAAATACCTCGTTGATTAATTAGTACCATTATTAATTAACTTCTACTCTAGAATAAAACAACCCTTTGACCTACAAACTGACTATATAATTTATATACGTTTTAAAGTGTATTTAGGTGATAATTATACAGGTAATGTATAAAAAATAATGTAATTTATATGTCAATATCATAATAAAGGCGATTAAAAAATTAATGTTATTATTTAATTTACTCAGAAAATAACAGAATATTTATATGTAAATGTATATGTCTTTATGTGTCAACACCAATCTCTATTAATAAAATGAAGAGTTAGTCTGTCTGTCTGTCTGAGTGTTACCTGATATCTACCACACGCAGAGGCTTGAAATTTTAACATTAGTAGCCCATGTGCATGAACAAGTGCAACTAAAAGATTGAATTTTAAATTTTCGATTAGATTTTTTAAAAATCTATAATAAATTGGCTCGGAAGAAATAAAATGACTAGATTTTTTCTGTCTGTATGAAGTAAATAAAAGCGTTGCCCAAGGTAACCACGTAATGCACGCCAGGTACCTCTGCTAGTTTTATATAATATCTGCCTGTACTCATGACTGAGTAGTTTTGGAGGTTCGTACAACATTGTCCGTAAGGGTCAGGTTATAGCGTTGCTAAATGAAAGCATATGTTTAAAACTATAAATGGAACTTAATTTTACTGTAACATATTGTACGAATGTGTGTCTATATAATTTAGTTCATTATTAGCTAACAGGACCTACGAATTCCGAGAAACTATTAATTGCTGTTATTACATATTAAAAAAATACTAGGGGCAAACATTCTATTTTAGGTATTTTTATATTATTATCTTTCAAATAAATAAATAAATAACTTCAAGCAAATAATAGATGCCTTTTTACTAAATTATGATTTCTTTAATTCTTATTACTTTAATCATCCTATCGTTATTTTACAACAAATAAATATAATACATATATAAATCCCCACCACTCAAACCTCACAAAAAAAAATCCAATGATAACTGATATAATAAACACACCAGAACAAAAGATTGTCAAATGATTACAAAAAGCAATACAATTTTGCCATGTAAATAATTTAATTAAAAACCGAAAACATTTAAAACCATTTTATAAACTGTAATAATTCCTTTTATTGATTTCTGATTATTACTACTTACTCAAAATTAAACATTAACACTCCACATTTAAGCACCATAATTAGAATTTATAGTTGTATGGGTGTGTTCATTAATCTAACTTTAATGCAATATTTTAACATGATTAAAAATAAAAGTTATGAATACGATAAGCTTATATTATTTAAATTAAACTTGGGATGTACTAATTTAAATGGATTAATTTTTTTGTAACTATAACTAATAATAAGATGATTGATAATATTCGAATTATGAAAAACACAACAATTTAATTGATTGATTAAATACCCTTAGCAATACAATACAGCTGGATAATAAATACGATTTCTTTCAAAGTCAACTTTCTCCCAAAAGAAAGCATGGATATTAGCTAAATTTCTAATTTTTATTTTCATAGCCACTTAACAAAATATGATTAGCAATTTTTGGTTACCATGAACAAATACCTTTTTTCAAATTCGTTAAAAAACAAACAAGTTAGATCAACTTTTTTTTTAGATACCTACTAAATGAGGCTACTAAATATTTTCGTGAAAATATAAACAAACATATTTCAACAGAGGTTTTTAGAGTCATATCCTACATAATTTATTTTACGAAATATTACAAAATACTTGATGCTGGAGTTGAGGAGTTCCTCTACATAAAGGAACTAAGGCACAAACTGATTCGTTTTATTAGTAAACTTTTATAAATAAAAAACTTGAAGCGTTTGTTAGATAAATTTTACTAAACTACTTTTCTAACGTGGTAAATTAAAATACATTATTTATTAAAATAATTATAGTTTTATGAATAAAGCGTTGATGTTAAAAAAAATCAGTTACAATATAATTATTTGACATTTATTATACATATTATTATTTTTTTGCTAAACATCTCTGGACTATCTTTTTTATGTAATTATTTATTTCTAAAAATCTACCATACTTATCCCTACCACATTATCTTAATTAAACCTAAACCAGACGGGTAGTAAGACGCTTTTTTGTTTATGTCTGTGTATCGCCCTTTTAACCTGATACCGCCTTACACCAGGTTTGGGTTTTAGGAGAATTGTCACTATCCCAGGTTGTTAGTTTGTAATCCATTTGTTGAAATGACTTTGTATTTAGAAATCGACACGTTAAAACACCTCAGATGAAACACCAATTATTTTCTCAACAGTTATAAATCAGATCAATAAGACATTTTGATTGTTTACCATAAATGTATGTGTGAAGAAATAATGTTTTACTCTAAAGTAAATAATTAATAAATTATAGTAAAGTGTTAGACTTTAGGCGGGTTGGAAGGAAGTTCAAGTTAAGGTCAGTATTTTAGCAGTTTTTAATAAGAAAAAACTTTTCTGTCTAAAGTTGATATGTTTAGTTTAATTTTTTCTCAACATTTCTTGAATAACATTTGATATAAACTCTTTAAATGAAGAAAGAAAGAAAGTTTACGTCCAAATGCTGCTTTGCTCCGGACAGATATTCAAGAACAGTTGATATTACCATGTGTGAAATATTAAACTTATGCCGGGATCATCATCAACTTAACGTTAACTTAACGTAAAGGACCTCCTCGTGTGTTTAAATGGAGGCGATCACGATGCAGTTAACTTAACGTAAGAGATGTCCTGGGAGGTCTTTTACTTTAAGTGAATGTTACTTGAAGGGTATCACGTGATCTAGCCAGCCAATCACTATGCGAGTGACGTCAACAGGGCTATTTAGTAACTGATTTGTTGGTGTTACGACCAATGTTTACTTTTTAGCGTAAGTTCTAGTGATCAAACATTGAAACAAAATAATTAAACTAAAATAGGAAAGCTAAATTTATCAAAAAAGTTTAGGAAAGATATTTATTATATAGATTGAAAACTGTAAACATTCACATATAATCACTTTACAACTAGTACAAATCACAGATCATACTCGAGAATGAAGATGTTTGGCTCGAGTTGTTACGTTAAGTTATGTGAATCGTGATAATAGATCTGTTTTCTTAAGTTAAGCTAACCTTAAGTTAACGTTACGTTAAGTTAACATTAAGTTGATCGTGATCCCGGCATAAATGTATCTACTGAAACCGAATTGTATTTATTTTGGACAGAAAAGTTTTTTTCTTATATAAACTTCGAAAATGTTTAATTTGACTCGCGTTTCCTTCCCTCCCACCTTAACAAGGCTAGCCTGAAGATCCTCTCAAAGTACTTTAAAATCTACCAAGTGCCTAAAGATCCCCCGGGTGCTGAAAGAGACACCCAACTAGCAAGGGAGGAACTAGCAGAAGAGGAAGGCAGAGATGATGGCGTCCACAAAGTAGAAGACACCATTGGAGATAGAGATCATCCCGGAGACGAGCCTCATGTTACTGTCGTGTTGGATGTCTGACACGTCTGCTACCCTGGAGCGGTGGTCCAGCTCCCCTTGTAGCTCCCACCATGAGTCTACCGTAAGGGAGCCCACTGCCAGGAACAAGAAGGAGCCCAGCAGGTTGTAACCCACCTGTGGACATAAGACTTCATGTGGCACAGCTCCCACCATGGGTCTACAGTAAAGGATCCCACTGCCAGGAACAAGAAGGAGCCCAGCAGGTTGTAACCCACCTAGTGGACACAAGACTACATGTGGCACAGCTCCCACCATGAGTCTACAATAAGGGAGCCCACTGCCAGGAACAAGAAGGAGCCCAGCAGGTTGTAACCCACCTGTGGACATAAGACTACATGAGGTCCAGCTCCCACCACTATTCTGTGGGTCCTCAGCTACATGTCTCAGATTACAAGTTTATTTTGTATGAACTAGCCAGAGGTAAAGGTTTTGGATGTTATTCTGGGTTCTATTGTTAAGGGACGTCCTGAACTTCGTTAAGTTAGTTTGTAATTCACGTACTGCTATCAACCTGTGTGTGCAAGTAACATACTCCCTCAACCATTTGTTTTCCCCCACTGACCAGCAACTTAGGGGTGTCCTCTCGCATGTAAAACCCGGCCATTGTGGCAATAGGGATGACCAGATAGGCACCAAACGTGGCATAGGCCAGACCAACTCTCAGGACATCCCTCTCCAGATAGGCCCCGGTCGAGAACAGGCAGGTGCACACGATCGACAGGGACTGCGAACATCGTCACACGTCGTCAATCAGGTGTGGGTTGTATTTACATTGATATACAGTCATAGGTGAGTGGAGAATAGTTCATTAGGGTGTGTCCTCCCCCCCCTCGGATTTAGGGGGGAGGGAGGAGTAGGCATATATAGTATAAATAACATTACTCGTAGTAATCAAACTAGAGAAAATAAAGCTTAGCTAGACCATGTTTCAAATAGTGAAAATACATTTTACGTCATTCCCTTATGGGGTGGGCAAGAAACTGTACGTAAAGCTCAAAAAACAACAACTCCGTACTTAATCCATCCTCACTAACTTCCTCCACACTTCCCTATCCTTGAATACTCCCTTCTCTTCAACAACATCCATACACCGAGTCATACATGCTCTTTTATTCTTATAACTTTTAATGTTTCTCTTTTCCACACATTCGTCTACCACATTTAGCCACGTCTTACATGGCCTGCCCCTTCCTTTTCATCCACACACTCTACCTTCATATATTTGCTTCGTCACTCGATCCACACACTCTCGTTATATATATATATATATCTCTCTCTCTTTAAATATATTAGAAATGGGAAGCTTGTATACTATGGTATTCTAGAAGTATAAATATGATATAATACATAATTAATTAATCAAATAAAACATAACTATTGAACGCCAAATTTTAGTGATGTTTAATTAATCAATTATGGATAGTTATTATACTTTAATTTTGATAGTAATTCCATTTTCCCCAACATCGATTGAAAGTCACTAAAATCTGGCATTTTATAGATATGTTTTGTTTGATTTGTTAATTAAAAAGTCATCAAATGCATACAGTAATACTTCTTTACAGATTATTGTATAATTTATTTTTATTTTATTACTAAACGAACTAAGAATGTAAATACAATTGTAATATTTTCATTCCCGCCATTGTGGAACCTGAGCTTCCAGTTTTCAAATAACGGATTTACTATGAAACACAGACTGTTTGTATACAAATAATCCCAACAGCGATAAATAATTACCGTCTTTACAATTACAACTCACCAACTGAACTAGTTTAAAAGCGACAGCGGTGCTCCTAGTTCTTTTAGGCACGCTTTCCCTGCGAAGGTTTGGTAACACGTCTTCTACCACGAGGTAAGTGCGACTGCCGAAGTCGACCGAGGACGCCATTTTGGTTTCACTCGGCTCTACTGTTGGGTGGCAAACGACTCTTTCTAAACAGTAAACATGATATTCATATAAAGTGTATAAACACAGAGATTACTTTAAAGATATACATAGCTGAAGTGGTTTATATGAATACACGTTTTGTGTTTGAATAGATGCAGGCCTACACGACATCTATCTACCCTGTAAGAAGCAGTCTTACCTTGACGGATTACACTATAAAAATAACAGAAACTATTTATTTTTTGCATAATATATTAGACACACATTTTAAAAATAATTTCAGTAAAATAACTTTTTTTGAACTGGCAAACCCTTGAAAAGTATACTGTACTTTTTACTGTATTGATGCAAAACTAAGCCACCCTAGAATATTGGATGCACCTTAAAATTACGATCTCTTTGGAATGTGGGGAAAAAATGTATGTCTGAAAATGAATCCTTTAGCTTTCCTAACGTTCCTATTACTAAGATTTTACATTTATTGTTATAACTAAGTCTTAATCTTAACTGAGGCATAAGTTTTAAATCATGATCTACACTGTGTTATTTATTAATACAAACATTTCATTCTGACTTCAAAAGTGAGATAAGTAGGCTATTAAAAGGCTTGCCATTTTTTCAGTCCCAGATACAATTGTGTCCATTGGTTTTTCATTTAATAATATGTAATAATTTGAAATTTAATAGTCATATTTTTAGAGCAAAAAAATTATAACAAATATTGAAAGATTTATTCAAGTAACCAATAAACTGCAACACATGTGTCTAGAACAATTTGTGAAAAGTAGTAGGGACAGCTATAGAAGGTTTGACTATTTCACGTAGTCAGCCATTTTGGCTTGAAGTAAAAAAATTTATTATCAGAGTCAAGGCCCATCTATTTTTAAAAACGTTTTAGAAACATTTCCTGTTGTGGAATTTATAGACCATTTCTATACGTAGCCTTAGATACATATTATCTAAAGGATTATAAGCAGCTATGCAAATAGAATTTATCCTATAAGAAAACACGAATCTAGTTTTAAAATAAGAGTATTATTAATAATTCGTGAGAAAACTTTTATTTCATGTAAAAATACCTTTATAATTTTATTTAGTGAACTAAAAAATATTTAATAATGATTTTTTTGAGCTTGAAAGAAGTTTTGGCGCTTTTGAATTGTATTGTTCAAACATTTCGCGGAAAGTTGGTGTCTCTAATTATATAAAGTTGGTGTCTCTAATTATATATATATATATATATATATATATACCAAAAGTGACAGCTACATATCACATGACTTGACGTTTTGTTTTCGTGGAAGCAATATTAATAACTTTGGTAAGTGTCATATATCATTCCAACCATAATGCTACAATATCTTTCATGGTAAACCGAGTATAATAATATAGACTACATACTATGGGGCTGAAATATTGTTGTATGGTAAAATTAGAAATGGGACGCTCAAATTCTATGGTATTCGAAAGATTCGAGTTTCGTAAAAATCTCAAAATAGTATTTCTAATACAATTATTGTGAATAACTTGACTCGATATAACATTATTTTAAGAAATAATTGGTAAAACGGAATGTTACAGACCTTAGTGTGTAGTTAGCTTAGTAATAAAATCACAAAAAAAAAAAAAAAANTTTAATATAATTAATTTACTAATAAAGGGTTCTCATTGTTGTTTGTGACGTAATAGACAGGACAAACCAAATATCATCTGTAAGTGGAACCAAATCTGTAACAACTATTAAAAAATATTTTTCTTTAAACAAAAAAAAGTTTCATTTTAATAGATTCGATATTTGAAAGAAAACGTAATATGTTATGTTTCTATGAACGCATACAACAATGAGTTGCATATAGTGGTGGCCATCATAAGGGCATTGTTTTTAAAAACTTGAATAATTCAAGGGTACGCGGAACATTAACTATCAATATTTTGTTGTCATTTTAAGTTTACTTTGAAGTATTATTAGCTACTTGCAAATATACAATGTTGTTAAATGTGTCGACACTTTCTAACACACCTAAGATATCGTAAAAGAGACTCAAAGAGCCCGAGGTAGGCTAGCAGCGTCACGAGGTCGCCACAATAGTCAAAGTGAGACAGAAACTGTTAGAATTAAATAGTTAGAAAGAAACCTAGAAACTTTAACCACTAACTGGCCCCATGGTGTACCTGTCTACGAGTCTAGCGGTCCCGCATTCGGTACCCGGCTGGCACCTTGGCTATTTTCCCTGAAAGGAGAATCCCCCCAACAGTCACCAGAGTTTAGTTAGTTAGGTTAAGTTAGGTTAAGTGTTTCTATTAGCTCTTCACCCTCATACTCACTATCACCATCATACTCATCATCATATAATCTCATCAGGACATGGAAAGAGCCTCCACAGAGAGGATGTACGATTAATACGTTCGGGAGTCCCCTAGACAACGGTACATTAGTACTGGATAATCTTTCCACTACTGGGTTACGACTGTTGGAGCCCAGACACGCTATTATTATTATTACTATTTCAACCAGTTACATTTATATTTAATTTCGCACCTTCCCATAGCCATTAAAATCATTTGAAAAAATAAATATAAAGCAGAAACCCCAACAAACATTGCGACCTCACCCGAAACACACCACGACCCTACATGTGGTCTCGACCCCCAGGCTGGAAACCATGATGATATACTCTCCACACGCGAATCCGGGGACATTTCATCTAAAAATTATCCTTAGTCTTTCAGTTTTAGCCTTTAAATTCACCTAAGTGTTAAAACATACGAGAAAAAAACCATAACCAAAAACTTCATGGTCAAACCTTCCCCGAGAAAGACTTGTTTCCACTCACCTAAGAAGAATCTGTCCACTATGCTATCGTGGAAAGTTGAGCTACGTTGTACACAGGCTTCTTGTCTAGCACGTCTGATAATGCCCACCCTCCCCCCGCTCACCTGCAGGTGATAACGAGTCCAAACACGCTGTGAGTCAACAGACTCAGGTATTCGCTATCTTATCAAATTAGTCTCTTAACAAACTAGACCGCCTCGCGAACCGTATTACCATACATTTCTCTCTGATATGAACACAACCTTTTTTTGGGTTTGTACACCCCGATTTTAATACGAAGAGACATAAATGACATGTAGTCAAACGTCAAGTCAGGTGATCTGCAGCTGTCACTTTTGATACGTATTATTATTATTAGTACCGTGTCTTACTACCCGTTCAGGTTATTCGGGTTATACGCACTTACGCTAGTGTGTAATGGTAGGGTGATTGTGAGATGAAATGGAGGACCTACAGTTTAACGTGGGATCCGAACCACGGTGGAGGCCTGGTATTCCACACATTCACAAGTTGTGATTAATACACGTCTTGTCAGAGGGGAAGGAAGGGTTTGGCAATCATATAAATCTGTGCCGGGACCGAGGATTGAACCTCGGAACCCCCAGCACAGAAGTCTGACACCTTACCCCTAGACCACCAGGTAACCCTATAACATATTAATGTAGTAAATTGTTATCGTAGCTGAAATAAAAAAAAGAACATTTGTTTATTCTAAAAGGTGCTGAAAATGCATCAGAACTAAGCTCGCATACGGCGAGATTTGAACCTAGCACTCTAAGAAAACACCAAAACAGAAATGTAACCTTTAATTTTTTTTTAAATGAAAATAATTAGATTCAACCGGAATAAAAAAAAAAACAAAAAAAAAATTGTAACAAAGTGAGTTTATTTTTATAATTTTTATCTTGTTTTTATATTCACTGATTTACTAGCTACAGTCCAATTTTCATAGGAAGTGCTTTCTAGAAAATATAAACATATGTTTTTGCAGGTCAACATTGATATTTTTATTTTATTTATTTAGCACCGCGACTTACTACCCGTTCGTGTTATACGCTTAAGTACTAATTACGCTAATGGATTAAGAATTGGTAAGGTTGAAGATATAAGAAGTGAACCCGCATGTCACCGCTAGCCGATATAATCTATTGTTAGTAATTATTTTGAGCCAGCCGCGCCCTTGTGCAGATAGACTACTCATCCTGCACGGCTGTTAACACACTCGACTCGTAGTCTACCTCGCAGGGGCGGAATCAAGCACGCACGGCACTATTCTAAACAAGAGAGCCATGCAGACAGAACCAATTTAGCATTCATAAATATTATTAAATTTAAAGGCATCGCTTTAAATAAATCGAGGAATTTCTTTCAGGCAGTAAGAAAAGAAGGTAACATTATTATTGTATAAAAGTTTATTTTCTTAACGTTTTTAAAAATATTCCAACAACACTGTTACATGGTATACATATTTGATAGTTCGGTGAAATATAAACCCGTCAAGCTACAATAATTAGCCAAAAATAGTTTGTTTTGTGCGCTAAGACATATTAAGGAGGGAAATATATCCTTTAATAAAAAAAAAATTATTTTTAATTTCATTAAAAAATGTTTTTGTTCTATTCAGCTAAATTTCTTTAATCACATAATATGGCAACATGTTTTTTTTATGATAGGCCTAATGTATTTTTTATCATTTAATCTCACGGAAGTGAAAAATGTAACCCTAATTACGCATTTTGTTCACAGTAGTGCCAACATTTCATATGTACAAGGAACTCTTCAACTAACGCACATTCTTGGGATGCAAACTTTTGAAGGTTTTAGAAGGAAAGATAATTAATAATAAATATTCTACTAAGATTTTAATGAACAAATCCAATATTTATGGATAGGAATTTATAGTTGAATTAGTATAGGAGTTTCATTATTTATTTTAGTTTAGATTTATTTCCGGACAAGTGATGGGTAAATTCCTGGAAACGTTATTTCTGTAAGTATTCATAGCGTATAGCTTTGAAGATCTTGAACGTACCGAGGGGTGTAGAAGGGGTTGGTTTGGGAGGAGGGGGGTTGAATCCCCCTCCCCTCACCGGAGTAGGGTCTTCCGATGTGAAGTATTCAACCCAATATCAACATTTTATTCAAAAATAGCTCACAATAAATTATTAATTTAATCCAAATAGAATTTTTAATATAAATATTTATTTTTAAAAAGACTTCTACATTTTATTAAACACAAAAACTCCAATTCTTTGAAAGTAACCCCAAAAATCATGAGATATATTTCCATAAATTCCTTCCATTTTATCCCTAATAAGGACTATTTAGATTATGTATATTAATAAAACTAATTATTTTAATAAAGCTATTACTCCTCAAATGCAAATAATATTATGCCATCTAAATAATATCTCATATACATTTTATATGCATAGTGATAATACTATTGATTCAATTTAGCTCTTACATAATTATTATTAGGTGTTCTGTCTTACGGCAGGTCCATTCCTTTTGCCAGTAACTTAGACCGCCAATGCATCCTGTCCTCTGCCTCCTCCTTCAGCTCCCAGAATTTCCTTCTTTCTTTCAAGTCATCTATTATTTGAATCCTCCTCCTTTCTAAGCTCCTCTTTACCTCAACCTTTCCTTCTATGACGTCATGCAGAAGACACACAAAGGTAACTTTAAACACCACGAGTGCAGTTGGATTAAAATACTACATTCAAATAAAGCAGAATACTATTTTACATCACAGAAAATAAAATGATTTGATTGTTTTCTATGGCAAAAATGTTTGATTTGAATTCATATTTTTATTGTTCATGTTTACTACCAGAAAGGAAATAATCTCTAGACAGTTTCTTAAAACATCGCAAACTGTTTACAAATTCCTCTACTAAAGTCCTCCAGGCATTTCTGGATTCAATAAAAACTATCATAAAGTAAAGAGGTTTAGTTAAAATGTTTCAAGGTAAAATTGTTCGTAATGATTAAATCATGCTGTGTGTGGTAAACTAATTGTGTGACTATTTTTCAATGTTTGAAAACCATGATGTGTGTGGTAAACTAATTATGTGACTAGTTTTCAATGTGTGAACATCATGCTGTGTGTGGTAAACTAATTGTGTGACTAGTTTTCAATGTGTAACATATAAAATCAAATTAAAAAAATATGTTTTGGAAATAAGTTTAAAGTTACACTACCTCGTATGAGTAAAACATAAATGATTGGATGTGCTATTATTTGACAATAAAAACACAATACAAATTAAACAATAGTTACAATATTATTTTAACAAAAATAAAATACTTAAAAATGTGCACATTATTTGAACATAAAATTTTACTAGTAAATAAAAATATAAATTTCATATCAACATTGTTTACAAGATAAACAATACAAAACAAAATGCCTTACAATCGAGCGTGACTTGTTACTTTGGAAAAAAAACAAAACTTTCCCAACAAAACTTCAAAGAAACAATATTTTCCAACAACTTGCTTTTGTTTGTACCTTATTATTCAGTTCAATATAAAAATAAATGTTTTAAGCTTTTCCTCTTGTCTAACGTTTATTCTCCAGTCGTTAGGTCCAAGAATTCACAGTGTCGGAACACACCTCCAAAATGTCCACGCTACAGTACCACCAACATTAAAAACATCTTCTGTTCTCCCTTTGAACTATTGGATTATCAGAACACATCCTCTGAGGCTTTGGCTTAAATAGTTATTTGGGTTATGAAGTAATTCATGACGACTTTCAGTTAAATTCATGTGCGGAGCGTGGAATATTAAACTGAGGTTTGAATAAGTTCACGATTCTTGAGTGTGCTTATAAATCCTGATCAGTTTCAGTGAAAAACTTATCCAAAACAATAGTCTGAAGCACAAACGACGACACAGATATTTGACACAAGATTACGCCCGGACCAGGAAATTTATCGAAGTGCGGTTTTCTGTAATCTGTTACTTGACAACAAATACATTGGGATAAGTTTATTTAAAAACCAATTAAAATATTAGTTTTTTTTAAAATTTTGCAGTCTTTTTAGAAAATATTATAAAAAGTTTAACTGGTCTTAATTTCATTGTTTTCTAAAGTAGAACAAAAAAAAATTGGACCAAGATTCTAGGCCTGGTTCGTACTGTATCCAACTTATTTAGGCGTAACCATGTGGGGCGTTTGGGGGTAGGGGTTGGGGGAGTGGAGGGGATGGGGGTCTTTTTTTTTACGTTTAACATAAATTTTATTAATTACTTAAAAGTAACAAGATATGTAAGAAAAAGGGGTTTGAGATAAAATTGTGTATGCATAGGGTTTTGGGTTGAGGATCCGCTTTCAAAACGACCATCCTAACCAGTATACTAGTCTTGGTTTCGAACTATTGTGCTGACTGTTAGAACAGGTGGCAGAACAACTCACTCTCGTTGATATACAAGGCAAGGTGTATAACAAATATTATCACTTTGATACCGGGATGAATATAAAACGACAGGTCTATTAAGATATGAAACATTAACCGTCTACATATGCAGGTTAACTTGTCGACATTGGCCGGTAGATTAGATACACACCTAATTATTTGGAGGGGGGGAAATTAAAAAATCTTTATTTTATATATAAAATGAAAGCTGTGTCATTTACATTTAAAAACTATGAGTACCATTTATTTCGAAAGATAAGATTTGAATCTTAGTAAATTTATCACGTATAATTGCGCGTATGATCACATTGAACAATACATTCTAACAACATATGCCATAGGCTTAAAATGTGTCTTTAAATGATCAAAAACTTTTTATATTGTTATGACTCGTCGCTTATAACTCTTCTATTGACGCACCTTTTAACACTTTAAAAAAATATTCCAAAATCTATGGGTTTTTTTTTGTTGGTAGAAATCTGTTTACTATCTTTATTTTTTATCTGCTCTCGCGCACCATCTTGTGTTTTACGGAAAAGCAGGTGAAAGCTCAAGTCCTCACGCAGGAATGAGGCTGAGAGAAACAGGAGGTGGAGAGTGGAGTAGAAGAGGCGTTGATTGGCAGTAAGGTAGATAGCAAATCAACTCTCCTTCTACTCCACTCCTCCTCGTATATCTCGGCCACGCTCCTGCACAGGAACTTTTAGCCCTGGCAGTAAAACAAAAGCAGCTTCTTTAGACGTTATCGCCGTTTATGTCAGATCAATCGCCCCCCATCGCCCTCGGGGACAGCTCACACTTCTAGAGATGTCCCAAAGAAATGACTTCCTCCCCTATCGACACACTAAGTAGAAGTTACTCTCGGTACAGGAACTACTTCCGGTTCCTCAGTCAAGGTTTGTCCGTGGGTGGAGGGTGTTTCTTCTTCGTCTTCTTGGCGGGAGGAGGTCTTGCGATGCTCCAGAACTTCTGGTCGTCCCCGAAGTGCTGAGCGTCGTACAGCGTCTCGGGCAGTTTCACGTTGAGCGTCTCCGGCAGGAAGGCGGACAACACCGAGCCCAGTAGCGCCATCAGACCGAGGATGATGTAGGGGTAGCGTATGTCTGTGGTGGAGCCCTGGGAACACAATATGTACACAATAGTACACAATCCCGGGGACAACATAGGTACACAGCCATGGGGACACAATATGTACACAATAGCACACAATCCCGGGAACAACCATGGGGACACAATATGTACACAACCTCATTTAGCCAATATACGGATTTATTCCTAAGGGTGCCGCCTACTTTAAGGAAAATATCACACTGCCGTATTTCTTATGGTAATGTCAGTTCTAGCTTCCAAACCACTAAAACAATCCTCAACTATCTCAGAATGTTCTGTTGTGACCCTCACACTGCTGTATTTCTTATGGTAATGTCAGTTCTAGCTTCCAAACTACTAAAACAATCCTCAACTATTTCAGAATGTTCTGTTGTGACCCTCACACTGCTGTATTTCTTTTGGTAATGTCAATTCTGAGGCTTCCAAACCACTAAAACAATCCTAAACTATCTCAGAATGTTCTGTTGTGACATTGATAACATTTTACTATAGTATTGGAGATATTTTATAGGTATCGATAGTATCCATCAAAAGTGACATGACTTGATTGATATATGAATATATTAAATTAGTCTTAATAACTTTATAACTGTCCAAACATTTCCTCCCTTGTTTAACCAGACATTACTACTTTTCCATAATTTTCTTATATATTAAATGTTTATTTCGTGATCAATAGTTTATAGAATGTCCTTTGCACGTCTGAAGCCAAGCACACAAGACGTCGTGAGAACTGACCAGGTAGACGATGTAGGGACCCAGCATGCCTAGCGACGTGGACACCAAGGTTCCCACGCTGGTACCGCTCTGCCTGATGCAGGTAGGGTAGATCTCGATACCTTGCAGGTAGATGACGTAGTTTGTGACTGTGAAACAGAACTTGACGAATACCACCATGGAGGTCGTCAGCCACTCCACGCTGGGATCTGGGGGGAGGATAAACACACGCTCGATTAATCCTGGTCCCTAGACTATTCAGTCACCGGTCAGCACAGACAGTGAACGACTTTTATAAGTTCAATTGAAAAAACATTCTCTGCAAGACATTATTAAAATATGGAGCCTGTTCTTTTGATACGTTTTAACCGTGCCAAGAAATGTCCTTCATGTGGACCGCTTTAACCGGGAAAAGAGGAAGTTCCTTTGGGCAATTTTAACCGGGCCCAAGAAATATCCTTCATGTGGACCGCTTTAACCGGGAAAAGAGGAAGTTCCTTTGGGCAATTTTAACCGGGCCAATAAATATCCTTCATGTGGACCGCTTTAATCGGGAAAAGAGGAAGTTCCTTTGGGCAATTTTAGCCGGGCCAATAAATATCCTTCCTGTGGACCTCTTTAACCGGGAAAAGAGGAAGTTCCTTTGGGCAATTTTAACCGGGTCAAGAAATATCCTTCATGTGGACCACTTTAACCGGGAAAAGAGGAAGTTCCTTTGGGAAATTTTAACCGTGCCAATAAATATCCTTCATGTGGACCGCTTTAACCGGGAAAAGAGGAAGTTCCTGTTGCCAATTTTAACCGGGAAAAGAAGACTTTCATGTAAGCCGATTTAACTGAGCCAAGTGACTTATTTGATTCCTTTTATCAACCCGTCTAACCGGGCAAAGTGACTTGTTCCACTAAACTTTTTTAACCGGGCCAAAAATGTAAATTGTCCATCATAAAGCACTTCAAAAGGTTAGTCTCTCCCTCCTCCCCCTCGGATATTTTGTTCCTTGAATCACGTGTGTCCTACAAGAGTGAGTAGCTCCAAGATCTCTGCTTACCTATGGAGATGCCCACGAGCACCATACAGCTCAGGACGATGACGACGAAACCGATGGACTGTGTCCACCTGCGGCCGAACCTGTCGCTGAACACCTTCCCTAGAGTGTAACCTGGGAGCTCCACAAGGGCTTGCCAGAAGAAGTTGAGGAACGGATTGCCGGACATGTTGGTCACATTCAGGGTCAGCGTGTAGTACGACAGCATGTTGATCAACCTGGAAGATTGAGTGGTAATAGTAGCACAGCATGTTGATCAACCTGGAAGATTGAGTGGCAATAGTAGCACAGCATATTGATCAACCTGGAAGATTGAGTGGCAAAAGTAGCACAGCATATTGATCAACCTGGAAGATTGAGTAGCAATAGTAGCACAGCATGTTGATCAACCTGGAAGATTGAGTAGCAATAGTAGCACAGCATATGATGACCTTACAATGTCCTTACAGTAGCAGCAAGACTCACCAGCACAGCATGATGACCTTATGTCCCTACTGTAGCAGCAAGACTCACCAGCACAGCATGATGACCTTATGTCCCTACTGTAGCAAAGACACTCTAGCTCCTCCTGAGGAGACTAATAGCAAGACACACTGGCTCCTCCTGGGGAGACTAATAGCAAGACACACTGGCTCCGCCTGGGGAGACTAATAGCAAGACACACTGGCTCCTCCTGAGGAGACTAATAGCAAGACACACTGGCTCCTCCTGAGGAGATTAATAGCAAGACACACTGGCTCCTCCTGAGGAGACTAATAGCAAGACACACTGGCTCCTCCTGAGGAGACTAATAGCAAGACACACTGGCTCCTCCTGAGGAGACTAATAGCAAGACACACTGGCTCCTCCTGGGGAGACTAATAGCAAGACACACTGGCTCCTCCTGGGGAGACTAATAGCAAGATACACTGGCTCCTCCTGGGAAGACCAATCCGAGGAACTTACCCACAGCCACCGTCGAGACGCAGATGGAGTTGGTGGCCACAGTGCCGAGGAAACACGTCACCAGGAACAGGGGGTAAATATCGGCCGCGATGGTGGTAACACTGCGTCCGAACGCCAGCAGAGACAGCGTCAGGAGGAATACCGGCCGACGTCCAATACTGCCAACATAAACACACCTGTGGTACAGTCCACTTTTCATAGGAAGGGATCTAACAACGGGAAGAGTTATTTGCTGGTGTCTCACTTGATAGATTATCATCAAGACATTAAAAATAAGAACGTTATATATATATTTCTATTTTTCTACTAGGCCCTTTATGTGCAACTCTAGCCTTCATCTATTCTGTTAGCTTGCAAACTTACCTTGACGGATTCCACTATGGCACAGCTTATAGGATTGGGCCATAGTGTAATCGTTGAGGGTAAGCCGAGTGTACAAATATGGATAATGGATGGCCCTTTGTAGACGACACATCGTGTTCTCTAGATTTAATTAAGATATCCCTCCCAACCCTCAGCAGACTAGACTACCGATGACAGGGAGTTCAAGGTTCGAATCTTGGTCAGGGGTACCAAGGGTGATTTTTCCCCAAAATGGTTTACCACTCTCCCTCCACGCAAATGCGGGGGGAATTTCCTATTAATATAACCTTCCCAATCCCTAAAATCATTAGCGTGTAACCCAAAGGGGTATTGAGACGTGCTGCTAAAAATAATTTAAGACACTCTTATAACCATGGCTGGGCTCCTTAACACAGGTGTAAGGTTAATGGATACATTTGGGACCTATTTGTTGGCAACCTTACAAACAAATAAATATAAAGTAATGTATTCATACACCGTCTCACGGGTATTATAGCAGTTGGCGCCAATCTGGAAAGTTGAACTTAAAACCCCTCTACCCTAAATGTTTTGTGAGGGCCTGGTGACTACACTGGATATCATCTCTGAGTGAAATGTGTGACTTCTATTGGAGAAACAACGTTGTCATTCTTTTGTTTTCATGGTTATTCTTCCCTTAAATATAAGACAAGTTTGGCAACGCTGGTTAGCCGGTGTTGCCAGTAGCTCCTCCTTACCCCAGTAAACTCCCTTCAGACATAACTGAGAGCGAGGAGATTTGGCAACAGTTAATCGAAAGAGAGCGAAATAAAAGAAAAAAAGCTGTTCTCCATGAGACCTGCAGTTCCCTCAGCGATGATATCGAGTGGGGGCGGAGGACCCGGAGAGTGATAGAGAGAAAGGTTAGGGTCACTGACGTGTCTCCTAGCTGACCGAACACGAAGCTGCCCACGAGGTCACCAGCTTGACTGGCCACGAACGTGTTGGTAACGTAGAGTTCCTTGTCGCACACCCAGTCCGACCTGGACGGCGCAGTCTCGCTGTACCACGTGTGGTCGTACTCCCAGCCGTACTGGCAACCTGCAACACACACACGTCATTGTAGGCGCGAGAAAGCAACAAGATACACCCTCGCACATAGACTAAGGCGTCAGTCTCGTCTGGTATTGGTTTGTCGGTGACCGAGTTGCGGTAAGAGGGCGTTTCTCCTAAAATTGTTGCCTCCACGCAAATACGGATACATTTTGTATAGGTTATGCCTTCATCATCCTTAAGTATGTGGATAGCTCATGACAGGCAGGGATATGCGTGGCAGGGGGAGGGGGAACCACCAGAAACCGATGTTTTCTTCAATCCATCACAGAATGGCCACGCAAGAGAAGAGCTAATGATCCAGATGGCAACGTGCTATTTCTATAGGTATTGTGTCGGCTCTGAAACTATTACCAATGAGTTCTCGTTCATTTTCATACAAAATACAGAAAGTTTTCGACTTACGCGGATTTGAGATACGTGGAGTTGGGTTCAGCACATTTGATTTACGAGTAATTGAGTTGCGTGGATTTAAGTTACGGGGATTAGAGCTGTGTAAATTCGAGTTACGCGGATTCGAGCTACGTTAATTCAAGTTACGCGGATTTTTGTTACAATTATTCAAGCTACGCCGATTAAAAGTTACGTGGTTTAGGTACTTTGTCTTACGACTTGCAATGCCATCTTTCACGCGTCTCTTTTAAACACAGTATAAGTCGTTTCCAGTAAACTTACGTACAGATGATCATCGCCAATTTGATGGTTTCTACCTTGAGCGCAAATCATTTCCTCAAAGTTCTCTTTCCATGAGCAAAACTTGTTTTAGCTTCATTTTTCCATTGAAACAAACACACGTGTAAAAATACATACATCATCTTTAAGCACCATTTGACTTACGCGGTTTTGTCAACTTGGTGGGAAACCTTGTAAATGATTTAACCGTGTAAGTCGAGGATGTACAGTAGAAATGAGCTAATACTATACAATACTGACAAGTGCAAATACAAGTCAAACGACCCAATAGATTATTTTTAGACGCGACTTATCCAGTCACCCCCCTCCGACCCATTTAACACCCCACCCCTACACACACTAAAGATACAATATGACATACCTACTCTTTTTGTTGAAAGATAAAGGTTTTATCTTTTATAACTTCCAGTGAGTCGACAAGAGATTCTATCTGGTGCATTTCTTTAATATTCACCTACCTCATCCTGCCCCCTCACGTTGAATGGAGTTTAAAGTCGCCACTTTGCCAGTATTGGCCCCTCGGGGCCCTTGGCCTGTTTAAAAAATATATATAACGTCACCAAGGTCGAATTTATTCCGGCGAAGGAGAGCAAAGCTTATCAGGGACATTGAACCAGACGTCCACTTTACCACTTGAGGCACGGACAGAGAGAATGTCCTATCACTCCTAGAAAACAATCGCGAGAAACAGGTTCTTTTTTAGACGACAGCCTTGAGAATAGTGTGAATATGTACTGTAGGAATAATGAAGGAACGACGCATGCGCAAACAACACACGTTTCTTAAACTCTTAATTCTGCTGGCGAGGAACTTTTAGAAAATATACGAGCAGGGCCGTAACTACCACCGGGGCAGTGCCCCCGAGCATAGGGGGGCCCCCGAGTGAGGTGGATTAAAAAATATATATTTTGAACGAAAGCAGACCAAAGCTTTTATCAAAGGCATATCGTCTAATTAACTCTCGCCGTTTTACCTCGCCAATCCGTTAAAACTTTCACTATTCGATCACTGTGATCATAAACCTTTGAGCCTTCAATAAATCATACGAGGCATACGACACACGATATCAATTCTATTTTTAATATAAATATTTCTGTCTTTTATCTTAATAACACAAAGTGTATTGTAGTACTATTGTAGTTTGTGTGCGATTGCATAGGCCCCGTGTAACTGTAAAGAATAATTTGCAATTTAACTTTATAAATATTTTACCTTAAGGTTACCGCTTACCTTAGTCATATTGCTTTTTTTAAAATATTAAATTCAGTTTTAACATCACCGGATTAAAAACATTCAATAATTAACAACACACAACAACAACAACAACAAGACTTAATGAAATATTACTAGCACCGTGTCTTACTACCCGTCCGTACTATACGCAGTTATTAAAAGAAAGTGGGAATTTGGGATTTAGAGGTGGGAGAGGGGGGGGGCAATATTATCTGTTGCCCCGGGACCCCCAAGCCTCTAGTTACGGCCCTGGTTTGAGATCTACATTTATAACATTTTAATATTTCATTAGGGTTACACGAGATAGTAGAGGAAGCAAGAATGAGATGGTATGGGCATGTAATGAGGATGTTGGAGTACATGAGGTAGTAGAGGAAGCAAGACTGAGATGGTATGGACATGTAATGAGGATGTTGGAGTACATGAGATAGCAGAGGAAGCAAGACTGAGATGGTATGGACATGTAGTGAGGATGTTTGAGTACATGAGATAGTAGAGGAAGCAAGACTGAGATGGTATGGACATGTAATGAGGATGGAGAACGAAAGGATGCCAAAGAAAATTATGGGAATGAAGCATTTAGGAGAAATACCGCAAGGGAGGACAAGAAGAGATAACAGAGAGCAGATAACAGAAAGTGTGCAAGTGAGAGGAGAAGAACGGAAACATTTAAAGGAGGAAGAACAGTGGAAGGATAGAAGAAGATTAAGGCATTTTTTTAAAAAACTGACCCGGCCACAGTCTGGAAACAGTGTAATTTACATGTACTGCCAATGACTGGGAGATCGGGATTCGATCCCAACTGGGTGCACTGAGGGTGGTTTTTCCATAAATAGTTCTCCAATCTCCCTCAACGCAAATGTGGGCACACTTACTTTAAATTCAAGCTTCATCATCCGTACATATTGGAGTAATTAATATACACAAGCGTATCGCCCGTACAGATCGCGGGGCTAAAAAAATAAAATATATAAATAATATAATATAATAAATAATAAGTACACCACAATTTTCTTACGATTCAACATTTCTGACAGCTAGAAAAAGCTACTAGATCTACTTTCCCGTATTCATACGTCAAGTCCTGTGATCTGCAGCTGTTACTTTTGATAAATATTATCAATATTTATAAAATAAATAAATAAATAAATAAAAATAATAATAATAATAATAATAATAATAATAATAATAATAATAATAATGATAATAATAATAATAATAATAATATAGGAAAATATTAACAATGTTTGAAGCAAAAAACAAACAAACAAATTTTGTTTTCTTAAAGGCAATCTAGTCCATTAGAAGGAAAACCGAGGTATAATAATTATTATTATTATTATTATTATTATTATATTTCGAAATTTGCAGGTTCAGAAAACATTATCTGACGTGTACATGTATGTAGATTGTGTAAATAACTTTTAAAACGTTCCTGTTCATATAGAACTGATACTCGTCTATCTTGGTGCGTGGCAACTTTAACCGATCAACTTAAAACAATTACCAACATTTTCAGTTTTTTCGTTTCTTGCGCCTTCAAGAAATATACGTATAAAAAAAATTTGCTCGCACCTCTGCTAACATAGTTTAAGGCGTTACTCTAGATTCACACGTTCGCCGAAAAACAAGTGCAGAACAGAATCGAGGTCTCATGATTAGCTCTGAGCCAATCACAAGACCCTCCCTCCGCCTCATCGGCGCGAGCTGTTCTGCTAAAGTTCAATTCATCTCTACTTTGTCCTCTCTACTTGAGATGTTCGGCACGGGAGAACCAATAGAATCTCAGAACCAACCATTTCAAATCAGTGCGCATGTGCATATGAGAGCGCATGCGCTGTAGAGCTAGAAGCAAGCAGACAGCTTCGTTGGCCGTTGTGAGGAGATTTGTAATAGTCCGTTAATGTAGAGCTTGTATCGATGTATTGGATTGTGCCACGACACGGTGGTATAATTTAAAAACATCCATCGGGAGAATGATCTAAAATATATGTTTATCCACTAGAAAATAAAATAGGTTGATAATCAGCTGTCTTAATACATCATGTGTCAACTTACAGCTTGTGAGTTGCTGCGCCACTCAAACAGATTCTGTTCTCTATTTTCAGCGAACGAGCAAGGTTTTACCGTTGATAGAACGTTTTCAAGTTCCAAGCCAAACTGTTTGTACAACTTGGCCCCTAAAGTTTCAATATTACAATACTTTCTCCGTACAAGACATTAAAAACAGGATCTAACTATTTAAATGAAATACCAGTCAATTCAAACTCACCGACAACGCCGGCCTGCTGGTGACTGATGTTGACGGAACTCTCGCTGATCGGGAGACTCAGGTTGTACATTCGACAGTTGTCAAAAGTCTCAATTCCGCGACTGTTGTTTTCTCTGTAACAACGACAACATCTCGGTTACAACAGACGTGTACTTTCTAAACACAGCACTATCTCAGCACACAACTTACTGGAGTACTGTAACTAGGACAGCGGCACCTTGATATCTCAGCACCAAACTATCAAATATGGCGAGAATATAAAACTACAAGCGGTTTTTTAGATTATTCCGGGAGTGCTAACAAAACAATTCATCGTCACTTTTTTTAATGAAATTTTATAGGGCCTACACTGAGAATGGACCTAAAAATTTCATAAATAATCAAAGGAGAAGTCACGATTTAAAAAAAAAATATATGAAAATTTATTTCGATAAAAATCTCTTTAAGAGTTCCACCAATCCGATTTTAATTTTATCTTTCTTTTTCTCATATAAAAATAAATTATTGTCTTCTTGAAAATTTTTGACTTCGAAATTTTGACGGATCTTTAAGCTTTACATATGCCCCTGAACCCAAAAATGTGGATTTTATGATTCTATCCTTCCATCTATTCGTTAATATAAATATAAATAATTTTGTATTCTGATTTTTTTAAAGGTTATTTTAAATAGCTCTAACGATTTTGTTCAAAATTGTTATCTGAGGACTATTTTACATGAAAAATAACACTGTACATTTATTTTTCTAAAATAAATTAATTCGAAGGTAGTTTACTTGGCCAATTTTTTGAAAACTTAAAAATTTTAAAAAATGGCTTTTTAGATTTAGTTCATGAGTATTTGGGATTTTTTTCCATAGTAAATAAGAATATATTTTTATTTTTACACATATAAATTGATTGAGGGTGGTTTATGAATATCTGCTCTTTGAAAATTTGAAATTGTTGAGGAATGATTTGTACCATTTTTCTAATAAGGGGTATATTTTAAAATTTTTTGTTCTAAATGATAGTTAGTACATTATGTGAAACAGTTTGTACATTTGTTTCTGACAATTAATTAGATCTGACAATTAATTAGAAGATACAACCATTATATAAGAGAATTATTGTATAAAAGATTATACATTTTCAAAAACCAAGGCACAATAATATAGATAATTTATTTTAATCTGTCCAACACCTTAGCTCAGTAGGTAGCATGTCTTTTTACTAAATTAAGGGTCCCGGGTTCGATTCCTGGCATGAACGAAAATATATATAATTTGTTAAATGTGGGTTTCCCCTTTAACAGTAATGAATTAATGGGTGGGGGGGCTGGTTGTTGTGTCTGTTATAGATTTAAGTTAGTTTGTAAGTCATGTGCTGATATAAGCAGTCTGTTCAGAAAGTGCACGTTAAATATCCCAAATAAATTAAAATGAAATACTTTAATACGTTATTTTTCTTTTACCGCCGCGTCTTACTACCCGTTCGGGTTATACACTGACCACGCTAATGGTTTTAGGGATTAGGAAGGTTATATTTATATGAAGTGTACCCGCATTTCTGTCGAGAGAGATATATATAGTGTGAAAAAACATTTTGGAAATACCAACCTCAGTACATCCGATCGAGGTTCGAATCTCGATCTTTCCGTCATCGACAGTCTAGTCTACTGCGAGAGCAGCGCCGTAGACCATGCAGCCACCGAAGCGGGAGTGAATGTACTAAACCATGCTTCACTATGTAATAAAAAAAGCGAGGTATCTTGAAAATAGACAAGGTCCTGTGCTGTGGATTTGCATGAAATTAACAATGAACGCCTGAGCTTACGCCACGACTACGCTGTGGTTTGACCAATGTACAAGCTATAAGGCTGAATAAGACTCGCTACATCTAATTATTGGTGAATATAGTGACTAAAAACAATTAAAGGCAAAGAATATTCAAAATAGCTTCTAGAAACACCAAATTTGTATAAAAACTTGTTTAAGTAGGACTTGTAAAAACAGTTTCTATGAACATCAAAATCTCTAGAATTCTTAGGCGAAGACTGGCTTAAAAAGCTTTTAGGGACATTCAATTTACGAATATTTATCGAACGTGGGGAGGAAGTGGAGGTAAAGGGTAAAGCAATCAACTAAAAACTTTAAAAAAAAAATCTTTCTTCCTCCTCCGCAAATAAGGTTGCGTCGCCACCGATCGCGTACCCCACCCCCCCAAGTGTGTATTACAAGCGATGTTTGAAAAAGCGGGGGCTCCGCCAATGATTGAATGAGTGGCAGGAAATCACAAATGACGCAACAACTGGACCATAAAAGAAGACGTCAACCGCGTCCTCGCGAACTGTGTTCCATGTTGTGGGATAACCTTGACAATCCCACCTGATGAAACCTTTCCATCGACGGGAACACAATGACACAGGAGTCTGGGACATGTCAACAAACAGACTTCCTGCTCAACAGGTCACGACAGGATGATGGGACAATCATTGGCGACAGTGTTACGATGATCTGTCGCGTAAGGTCGTCATGGTTACGCAAGAAGAGACGAAATGAAAGCAAAGGTCATCTCTTTGTGAATCGGATGATCGTAGTTCGAAGTCTACTGCCTGTTCTTGTCTCTATCTCAGAGGAATGTTTCTGCATTTTAAGAATAGAAGGTGGAATGAGTGTCACCACATAGCTGGTGGCCTACCTAGGGAGGGTGAGCTGTGTGAGGCTGGTGACATACCTAGGGAGGGTGAGTTGTTTCCACTGGGTCTGGGTGTAGTTGGTCTCCTCGCGGCCCGGAACGTAGCACCAATGACCAGGCACCGCCATGGCGAACACCAGGTTCAGGTTACTCATGGTGGCGAACACCACCAGCACCAGATTGAACAGGACGTTGAACCTCTTCTGGAAGAACCCGTTCATCCCTACTTCCCTCATGAGACCGTCGAACAGCGTCTCTTCGTTCTCCTCCATGACGTCACAAGGGGCGTCCGTCGGGGTTATTTGAACTTGAACCTGGTGACCATCGTATTCGGCCAAGTTCCCGTTCAGGAGGCGGGCACCGGCACCTCGCAGGTGGACCTAGGAACACAACCACAAGTTAGTAACCCGCTTTGGTGGCCACGTGGTCTAACGCGCTACTCTCGCAGTAGACTAGACTGCCGATGACAGGGAGATCGAGTTTAGAATATCGGTCGGGTGTACCGAGTTTTTTTCCAAAATGGTTTTTCACTCACCCTCCACCCAAATACGGATACATTTTCTCTAAACATAACCTTCCTTATCCCTAAAACCATTAGCGTAATTATTGCTGACGTGTTACAAAAAAAAAAAGGAGTATTTAGCTATTTTTGTTTCGCTTGCTCTAAAGCTACATTAATAAAATGACGAATTTGTCTGTCTGTCTGTCTGTCTGGTATGAGCATTACACGATATCTACCCCACGCCGAGGGCTGACATTTAAACATTAGTAGCCCCTGTGCACAAACAAGTGCACCTAGAAGCGGAAATTTTAATATTTTTTTTAAACTAGAGTTTTTAAAATTTCTTAAAAACTGGGTTGGAAGGAATAAAATGAAGAGATATTTTTTTCTGTCTGTTTGAAAAGACACCGGGTATTTGTGCTCTTATCCATCTCTTACTACTCTTGTGTATTCACTTGTCAAGTTCATCTTGTCATATTTTATTTACTAAAAGGAAATTATTGCATATTTCCAAAACCATTCGAGCATCTCGCTTGAGGCATTTAACATACACTTTCTGAACCGACTCATTATATAAGGACACCGGAATTTTTATGAGCGAGAGAGAAAGCGCCTACCAATGTTGCCGGTAAAGGTACTCTCACATACCTTCCAGGGTTATTTTACAAGGCAGAATTGACATGGGACCGATGATTTAACTTCCCATCCGAAAGAAGTTGTGCTACGGTTTTTATCACTCAAGATAAATCCGTTGATCCCGTCTGGGTTTGAACCCGCGAACATCGGGTCCTTTGTTGAGCAATCTAGCCTAAGACCAAGGTCAACAGATAGATATTATCAATAACTATAAAATAACAATAATATCATAATTAAATTTTATTAATATTGACCGCAAAAAAGTTTGTATTTTCTAAAAGATTCATGTGAAAATCGGATTGTATAGAGTGCGGCAGGAATATATTACGGTTTTGCAAGTGTAATAACTTTTGTATTTTCGAACAGAAAATTGTTTAAATTTTGTCATTAAATTCAGCATATTTTGCCATTGATATTTACACCATGAGACAATTTTTAGAACACAAGTTAGGTATGGAAAATAATGTCTTGCAAATATCTTCCATCTTCATTCACACATTGCTGAAGTATTGATCTGAAGTTATTCATGACATCACAAAGCATGTTTATCGGTATTGCCCTAATTTCACGTTCGATAGCAACCTTGAGTTCTTCCAAAGTGCGTGGCGTCAAGTACGGTGGTCAGACCCGACCGTGAATTCTGATCGTTATGTTTTGAAGTTAAGAAACTTCCTCAGACCTTAAATGCAAAGAATGCAACTGAACAATGCCCAAATGTGGTTCCAGCAGGACGGGGCAACCCTGACTCAATGGTGGTGCTTCAAGACATGTTCCCACAACGCCTAATTTCACTTCGTGGAGATATCCCATGGCCAGCGCGGTCACCCGATCTTTCGGCGTATGACTACTTTTTGTGGGGTTAACTGAAGTCGAAAGTTTTCATTGATAAACCATGTACTTTGGAAGAACTCAAGGTTGCTATCGAACGTGAAATTAGGGCAATACTGATAAACATGCTTTGTGATGTCATGACTAACTTCAGAGCAAGACTCCAGCAATGTGTGAATGAAGATGGAGGATATTTGCAAGACGTTATTTTCCATACCTAACTTGTGTTCTAAAAATGGTCTCATGGTGTAAATATCAATGGCAAAATATGCTGAATTTAACGACAAAATGTAAACAATTTTCTGTTCGAAAATACAAAAGTTATTACACTTGCAAAACCGTAATATATTCCTGCCGCACCCTGTAGTTTATTCGTAAATAATGAAAGACAATCCCAAACCCGAAATTTCCCGTGCTTCGTATCTTACTACCCATCCAGGCGTTGGCGTATTCACATTAAGAAGGTAGGGAAGATGTTCTGGGATAGGATCTCAAGCTGTGGACACTGGTTCGTGCCCTTATCGCGTCTATAAATAGATATTAACTATGGGACTGTGTCACTCATCGAAATACTTAACCTATCAAAATGTTATTTTGTTATATTTCCCTTTTATTGACGTTAATATGTTGTAATTTTAAAAGATGAGACTGTGACTCCATATCACCTGAATCTAATAGAACTGGTGGTAATTTAAATGTCAACTCTCTGTTCTGTCTTAAGACCGGTTCACACGCGCGGTATAGCGTGAGAGTTTCTTCTGGGGCTCAATGAACCGGCCATTATAACGGGCGGTTCACACAACCAGCTGGGAGTATAGCACCACATGTACCACTAGAACGTGGTGTTGGGGGGGGTCTAAACTAGTTTTCCCGTATGTATAGCTGACTTGGCAGAACTCAAAGAAAAATTATTTCAAGCGGTAGCACTCAAATAGACACTCCGATCCCCAGACAAAACACTCCTCAAGACCCCACCTCCCAAAATATATTTACCTCCTTAAATACATCCTCTCATAAAGACAATCCACAACATCCCCCCTCCCTGCAGGAAATATACACACTTTAAAAAAAAAAAGGGAATAAGACAAACACCTGAAACAAAGATACTTCCGAAAAAGACACTCTCGAAAAAAAATGCACATTCCCTGAAAAAAGACACCCACCCCAAAGACACACTAACCGATAAAAAAAGACTCTCCCCGAAAAAAAGACACCCACCCCGAAAAAATACACACTCCCCCCCCCCAAAAAGACATACTCCCCCAAAAGATATTTCCCAAAATAACACACTTCAAAAAAACAAACACTAAATAAATATAAAAAATACTGTCAAAATATCGGCAAATAAAGTTGCAATGTTGCCCTTTCACCCTGATATATCTATTTTATCTTTCATAGAATAAAATAAGAACTGCTATCACTCGCAAGAATAAACTTCACACTCACATGGCCCTGTTTTTAATACCACAATTTAACATATTAATAAAAAGTGTATTTAGATTACGCACTTCTAAAGGTTCCATGTTGTGAGGGTCGTATCATCGTAGGTGCAGCACATATGGCATAGATCTCTCCATATCTGCAGGTGGCGAGCGAACACCTATTCTAGGCACTGGCCTTTTCTCGAGTGGAAGAGAAAGTTGTTCTTTTTGGAACTGTCGTCGTCCTGTTCGCGATACTCTTGGAACCACGTGTGCAAAGAAACCGCCAAGTCGTCAAGGACAACGGACCAT
Organism: Timema genevievae; assembly: GCA_902155825.1. Lineage (NCBI taxonomy): Eukaryota > Metazoa > Arthropoda > Insecta > Phasmatodea > Timematidae > Timema > Timema genevievae. The sequence goes on from CABFWO010000551.1 coordinate 80,642, forward strand.
GAAGAGTACTGCTATCTACAGGGACAAGCTGGCAGCTGGCGCCTTTTGACATGTGGAGGGAGTGAAACACTTGGTAGTTGGTACACAATGTTCCTATACTCAGTGGCGTGCCTAGGGTCATGTAGAGGGAGGGAAACACTTGGTAGTTGGTACACAATGTTCCTATACTCAGTGGCGTGCCTAGGGTCATGTAGAGGGAGGGAAACACTTGGTAGTTGGTACACAATGTTCCTATACTCAGTGGCGTGCCTAGGGTCATGTAGAGGGAGGGAAACACTTGGTAGTTGGTACACAATGTTCCTATACTCAGTGGCGTGCCTAGGGTCATGTAGAGGGAGGGAAACACTTGGTACACAATGTTCCTATACTAAGCACTCAGTGGCGTACCTAGGGTCATGTAGAGGGAGGGAAACACTTGGTACACAATGTTCCTATACTAAGCACTCAGTGGCGTGCCTAGGGGCAACTGGAGCAGTTATCCCACAAAGACACAAATAATTTTAACAAAAACCTGATTCGCTTCGGTGGCCGCATGGTCTAACGCGCTACTCACGTAGTAGACTAGACTGCCGATGACGGGAAGATCGAGGTTCAAATATCGGTCGGAATTTACTGAGGGTGGTTTTTACAAAGTTGTTTTACACTCTACCTTCACGCGAAAATGGGTACACTTCCTCTAAATAAAACCTTCCTAATCCCTAAAAACCATCGGCGTGATTAGTACATAAGCGGATAATCCGAATGGGTAGTAAGACGTGGAGCTAAAAAAAAAACTTCTTAAGGGTAAGGGGTGCGTTCTCCCCCCTCTGTATCCGCCCCTGTACGGGTAAATCTGTTAGACTCGCCCAAATAGAACACGCCTTGGTCACAAAACATTCTGGTAGGAGGACAATTTTGGAAAATATAAACCTTATTTTAGGTGAACAATGTTATTGGTGTATCAGATATTATCAACACCAATAAAATAATACTATTAAAAGTGATCACATAGCTTGACGTATGAATACTATATAGCTATCTAGTAGATTTTCTAGCTGTCAGAGATGGTTCTTCTGATAAAAAAAATGGGGCTATATGTAAATCAGTGAGTGTGTATATGTGTGTGTGTGTGATACCGTGCCGTGTTAGCAGCCACCGTGTTAGCAGCCACCGTGTTAGCAGCCACCGTGTTAGCAGCCACCCTGCTAGCAGCCACCCTGCAGAAAAACGGGTTAGTAGCCACCCTGTGGTGGCTAGGAAGAGAATGTGTACTATTTACAACGTATGTAGATGGTGTTCAGCTCTGGCGTACCTCCCAGTTGAAAAGGTTAGGTTAGGTTAGGTTAAGTTAGGTTAGCCACCTGCTAGCCTATATAGCGAAATTCGAATAAAAGAGAAGACATCAAAACATGTAAATAGTACGCATTCTCTTCCTAGCCACCACACGTAATCTGTGATACATCACAGGTAGAGTTTTAAAAGGCCCTGCCTACCCTTTGCAACATTTCACTCCACGCCACTGCCAAGTAGAGCTATTGGACGCCAGTGTGCTAGATGTTGGAACCTTGAGAGGTCGTTCGGGATCAAATGCAAGGATGGGACCTGGGTCAAGGCAAAGATTCACAGCATCTGGAAGATGTTGTACCATTTGTTTGTTAATCTTCGCCGCCATCACAGCTCGTATAGAGGACATTTAGCCGCCACCGGAAGAGAGGTTGGCGAGCAAGTGAACGCAATTAGACGACCAATGAAGGAGACCACCTTGATGAACGACTCAAGAGAGGATGTCGTAATGAGTGTCAAGTTTCCCGACGACCGAGCTCTGTGTGTGTGTGAGTGGGTCTTAGGAGGGCTAAGCTCGAATCCCGATCAGATGAACTTAGGGTAGAATTATAATTCTAGACAATCTAGTTTTACTATTATTTATCTCAGGATTATCGATGTAGGGGGATTGCAGGGATTCATTAAGAATGTGTGTAAAGTATTATTACTATCATCATCATCATCACCATAATATAATTATATAAATGTATTTAATATATAGTTTTTTTAAAAAAAATTATTTGATACCCCGCTATGTTTTGTTTTGCGTGGTATAGTGTGACATGTGAATGTGTGTGTGTGAGGAGTGATTGTTTGCGTGGTATAGTGTGACATGTGAATGTGTGTGTGTGGAGTGATTGTTTGCGTGGTATAGTGTGACATGTGAATGTGTGTGTGTGTGGAGTGATTGTTTGCGTGGTATAGTGTGACATGTGAATGTGTGTGTGGAGTGATTGTTTGCGTGGTATAGTGTGACATGTGAATGTGTGTGTGTGTGTGGAGTGATTGTTTGCGTGGTATAGTGTGACATGTGAATGTGTGTGTGTGTGTGGAGTGATTGTTCTTGCCATAATGTTTCTTTCTCTGTGTCTCCTTTATTCAATTCTACTTTCCTTATTTATTTTATTTTAATATGTTAATAAATGTACAATCATGAATGTGGGCAATATTTATTTGTAAATATGCTATAAATTAGTTTTTTTAGCAAATAAAGTATTAAATGTACGTTCTTTATTATTAAGTGGGTTAAGTGTAAGAAAAGGCGCTGGCCTTGACTTCACCCAGATAGAGAGAAAATGATTATTATTACTATATTATTATTATTATTATTATTATTATTATTATTATTATTATTATTATTATTATCTTTACCGCGTCTTACTACCCGTTAGGGTTACACGCACTTATACTAATGTGTAATGGTAGGGTGATTGCGAGATGAAATGGAGGACCTACAGTTTAACGTGGGATCCGAACCACGGTGGAGGCCTGGCATTCCTCACATTCACAAGTTGTGATTAATACACGTCTTGTCAGAGGTGAAGGAAGGGTTTGGCAATCAGATAAATCTGTGCCTGGACTGAGGATTGAACCCCGGACCCTCAGCACAGAAGTCAAGACACCTTACTCCCTAGACCACAAGGTCACCGTGTCCAAATAACTCTGGCGGCAGTTACAGATGTTACACTACTATCAGAGCTCCTGTTAGCTGATGCATACTTTACTGAAATTACTGTGTGTGTGTATTTATTAGAGTTTATAAAAAAACCTATTTAAAATGTTCATTTCCAATTTAAATTCAAACTAACCGATTTCAACCAAAATCACGTTTTATTTTGAAAAAATACACGCGTGTTCATGAATTTGATTAAAAAAAATCGCCTTTTAGGTTTAAGTCTGCATCTTTTTTTAATTGATCTGGACTTAAAATCTCAAATTATAAAATATTTATTCCAGGTTCTTTATCGTACGAAGGATGGAGGCCCTAAAAGGAGCATTCAGCCCTCCTATGTCCTTACATCTTGCCAAGGCCTTTAACAGGAAATTATGAATGAAAAGGACTACATTTTAACGATACTATGTTCACCCTTGAACTTTGAGTTGACCATTTAAATACGGCTAAATGTACTTTACTGGCTTATTTGCTGTAGATAATCAAAGTTCAATATAATGAACCATTTAACCATAGATCGAGCGCGATAAAACATAGACGACTCTACTTATTTCGAGTTGAGTTCCAAGAAATTGGGGGTAGAGGGTGAACTCTCCTGATATGTGCAATCTAACAAGAAAAATATGTCTAGAAGGTTCTGTTTGCATGGGTTAGATCACTAATTGCCATGGCATTTAGGACCTTATTTATAGTCTAGTCTCGGGAGTCAGCCAATCGCCCGGTATTCACTCATGTAAGGATATTGATTTGGACCCCTCTCATATATTAAAAAAGTCATGGATGAAGTGTAATTTTCTTTAAAGTATTGTTTGTAAAATATCCTTTTCAATACTTCATCCATGGAGAATCACGCGCTTTTCAGAAATAATGTCAAAGGATTGCACCATTGAAACTTTTTTTTTCTTTCAAAAATTAACTCCGTAGTGTTTACCAAACAAGCAAGTGACGCTAGCTCCCTCTACCCAATAGGAAGCTAGCCTTCACGACACCTGTCGCCAGGACGCTTTCTATTAGTTGGTCTTGACACTGGTCACGAGATGTCCAGGAGGCAAGGGGTAGGTCATATATAAGCTGTTTGTGCGTACGAACACATACAGTGCCACTAACTGAAGTCCATAGAGTGCATAGAAAATGTTAGCGAGTAAATAATCTGCAGTTCAACGAATATTGTATAGTTTTACATATTATCTTCGTACCGAATATAAAATCACTTTAATAAATCGTGTGCAGCATTAAAAGTTTTATTTATTTAATTAAAATATCGTAATAATTGGCGCTCGATCACGGGTCTATAAAAAACAATTATCACAAAAAAAACCCATATCTCTATATTCATCAGTATATCTCACCAACTATCCTTCCATTTTTACAGAACATTTTGTTCAGATACATTTGATCATTCACTTGTTCTGACAGTTTTCCATTTATACTAAGCTAACAATCATTTCCTTGTCCGTCTTTAAACAAAAACTATCATCTTAGTTTTGGAGACGTTTATACGAAGATCCATTCTGCAAGTCACTTTCATATTCAGCCATTAATACGGCATCATCTGCATATAACAGCTCTCTCAAATTTTTAGTAAAAACACGACCTGAATTGTTAATTTTTGGAATCCGGGTAACCCAGCCATGAAAGTTGTGAGCAGCAGAAACCAGAGTGTTCCTTAGGACGCTTATTTATGTTACAAGTTTGGTTGAGGTGACCTGGTGGTCTAGGGTTAAGGTGTCCCGACTTCTGTGCTGGAGGGTCCGGAGTTCAATCCTCGGTTCCGGCACAGATTTATCTGCTCGCCAAACCTTTCCTTCACCTCTGACAAGACGAGTATTAATCACAACTTGTGAATATGTGGAATGCCAGGCCTCCACCGTGGTTCGGATCCCACGTTAAACTGTAGGTCCTCAATTTCATCTCACAATCACCCTACCGTTACACATTAGCATAAGTGCGTACAAGCCGAACGGGTAGTAAGACGCGGTGATAATAATAATAATAATAATAATAATAATAATAATAATAATAATAATTTTGGTTGAGACACGGTTATTAGTTAAAAAAAACAGTAGAGAGACACCTATATACATACATCATCAACACATTAACCAGGGACTATAATTGAAAAAGTTTAAAACTAACTCAAGTAAAGACTACCAATCTCCATCTTCAATTAGGACAGCTCTTGTAATCCTGGGAAAAGTGCCCAATTAAGTAAATTCAGAGAAGGTTTTCACAGCCATTTAAAAGTTCGTTCACCCATTTCTGAGCCCGAGGAGTTAGAAGGGGCTTTCAAGACAAGGGGATTCCAGTTCAATTCCAGGTCTTTTCCCATTAGGTCTGTCAGTCAATGTAACTTTAATAACACCCACTCCGGTGTCCGCATAGTCTAAGACGCTACTATCACCAGTAGACTAGACTGCTAATGACGGGAATGTAGAGGTTTGAGTCTTGCTCGGGTGTACTGAGGTTTTTTTCCCTAAATAGTTTTCCACTCTCCCTCCACGCAAATACGGGTAAACTCCTTCTAAATATAACCCTCCTAGTCCATAAAAAACCGTCAGCGTAATTAGTACATAAGCATACAAACCGACCGGGTAGTAAGACGCGGCGCTAAAAAAAACACTTTAATAAGATTAACAAAGAAGTTTCTTCATCCAAATTTGACTACGTGTCTCTTGAGATAAATTAGTTTGTAAGTCATGTGGTTATTTATACGTGGACTTAGACCTGTTATAAATACCGCAAATAAAATAACATTACAATAAAAAGTTATAGCAGAAAAAAAATCACAAAATAATTACGTAATTAGTAGAAATATTAGTCAGCTAAGATAAATAAAATTTTCTTTACCGAAGCATATTATCTTTGACACAGGTACACCAACACTACCAAATTAATAAAAATTGAAATCCACTGGACGATTTGTTTGGTTGGTAGCGTATAAACAAGCGAGGGTTGAAAACATTTAAGACTGTCAAGTAATTAGAGCGAGTTTGTTGTCTTCCACAGTAATTTGTTAGTTTGGTAAGTGCTCGAAGGTTAAAGGTCAAACAGAGCATCACGTCCACGAGTTATGAGACATCACTAATAGTTCCAAGGGTTGAGCTGTAGCGTTCATTAATGGTCGTAGAAGTGTTAATCAGTCTTTCTCCGATAGTGTACTCCTCCCAGGACTCAACCAATGTACCCTTTATAAGTCTTTGTGAAATAAATGATAAGACAGAAATGTACTAACTTTATCATCGCCACACTCAAGTATATTAGAAACCCCACTAACTCGCCACACTCAAGTATATTAGAAACCCCATTAACTCGACACACTCAAGTATATTAGAAACCCCATTAACTCGCCACACTCAAGTATATTAGAAACCCCATTAACTCGCCACACTCAAGTATATTAGAAACCCCACTAACTCGCCACACTCAAAGTATATTAGAAACCCCATTAACTCGCCACACTCAAGTATATTAGAAACCCCATTAACTCACCACACTCAAGTATATTAGAAACCCCACTAACTCGCCACACTCAAGTATATTAGAAATCCCATTAACTCGCCACACTCAAGTATATTAGAAACCCCACTAACTCACCACACTCAAGTATATTAGAAACCCCATTAACTCGCCACACTCCATGTTAGAGGAAAAAAGAGGTATTGCAGTAATACAAATGAGAACGTTATATATTTATTTTAGCATCTCGTACAGGAGCATTGTTTTCCGTTTCTGATCCTAATTTAAGGTGGAGAATCCCCATCCTCTTCAACATAGCTGTAGAGGACATGGTTTGGAAGCTTGAATAGGATCGTATCGGACGCTATTTCAGGTCAGGCTAGTTTGTTCTACAATATTCGCGGCAGATCTTTGTGATCACACTACGCGCAAGGATACCATGACGATACGTCGAGTGGATGAATATCTTACTGGTCGCAAGTTGTTGTTAGATGATGACTATAGTTAGGAACAAAATGATAAAAAATAGGTTTTGAGTAAACTACCCTTTGAATATTCCTCAGCAAAACAAACATAATTATTTGGTGTATAACAAGAACCGCCCATTTTATATTTTAAACTAAATTGATCAATGGATCAATTACAAAAAGGCTTCTAGATAGCTCAGTGGTTAGAGCATTGGCATACTAAGTCAAAGACCCTGGGTTCGATTCCCGTGTCCACGTGTATTTTTTTTTTCAATTTAAAGAATAAATTGTTCAAGCCATGGTTTAAGAAAAACCTTTCTCCTTCAACGCAAATGCGGATACACAGCTTCTATGTTCAGCCTTCCTCATCCCTAACATTATTACTAATTGAGTTATTTAACGTGCACTTTCTGAACGACCGACTATATCAGCACAAGATAGCATTTCTACATTTCTATTTACTTCCCCTCCGAAGGAAGTTGTGCTACGGATTTTTGTCGTTCAAGAAACATTTGTCGACCCCCAGCTGGGTTTGAACCCATGAACCTCGGCTCCTGAGGATAGCACTTTACCCCAAGAGCACTGAGATCGACTCTCATCCCTAACACATCATTGTAGTTAGTATATTATGTGGATAACACGAATGGGTAGTAAGACGTGGGGACAAAAATAATAATCATCTAACAAAAGTGATATGATTCACAAAAAACATTATTTTAGCCCTCAACTGGGACCGAAAAAGGGTCGTTGCTAGTCCAGCCAGAGCGTGGTGCAACAGTCTCGCTGTTAAGGTACCTACCTACCTACCTACCTCTCTTCTAAAAATACTCGCTCAACAGCTGTACTCGCCACGAGCCAGATAATTATGATTGGCTCCACCAAACCTCGTCAGGGTTACGTAATTCCGTGACGTCATCAAGCCCACTGACTGGGTGGTCGTTACAACATTGACTCACCGAGTGATCAACAACATTCATATTGGTTCCAAATTAAAAAAAAATCTATTTATTACAGATCTTTTAGCTCATGCCAAGGGCCTCAGGTTCGATTCTCGGTAGAGTTGAGAATAATTGATTGTATCTCCTGAACGTTCTGCGTACGATCGTATATTTTTTTTAGCACCACTTAACTGTACTGATATGTACTAATCACGCTAATGGTTTTAAGGATTAGGGAGGTTATATTAATAGGAAGTGTACCTGCATTCGCGTGGGAAACAATTTAGTAAAAACCATTCTCAGTAGACCCGATTGAGATTCGAACCTCGATCTCCCCGTCATCAGCAGGTCAGTCTAATATTACGAGAGTTGACGCCTCAGGCTGAGGTCACACTGGTTACGGACCCGACAGTAACTTTGCTCTGCCGTATACGGCCGAATTTCACCAGCCACTGGCCGAAATAAAATTAGTTTTTTTTCATCTGTATTTACTCTACTGAAACAGCTGAAAGATATTTTTATTAAAATCTCCATTATTTTAATTACAGGTTCATATTGACTCGCAAGTGTTTATTTGGATAATATAATAACTAATAACATTAGTTTTGGAAAGAAGACCTTGAAGACATATTTTTCTCTCTTTCTACATACATTTTGTCTATCCATCAATTTTTTTTGGGGTTTTTAAACAATAGGATTTTTACTAGAAGACTGGTACTCGCTTCGGTGGCTAGCTTGGTCTAACGCGCTAATCTCGTAGTAGACTAGACTGCTGATGACGGGGGAGATCGAGGTTCGAATCTCGGTCGGATGAACTGAGAATGGTTTTTACTAAATTGTTTCCCACACTCCTTCCACGCCAATGCGGGTAGATTACCTTTAAAAGGCTTCCTTCCGCAGCCCTACCCTATTAGAATAATGATCATATATGCGTACTACCCGAACAGGTAGTAAGACGCGGTGATAAAAATATATATCGGGGCAAAGCAAACTGGATCAGACACATCCTTAGGAGGAACGGTCTTCTGCATGACGTCATAGAAGGAAAGGTTGAGGGAAAGAGGAGCTTAGGAAGGAGGAAGGATTCAAATATTGGATGACTTGAAGGAAAGAAGAAAACTCATTTCGCAATAGCGGTCTAAGTTCGCTGACAAAAGGAATGGACCTGTCGTAAGACAGAACACCTACTACTACTACTCCTACTACTACTACTACTACTACTACTACTACTTCTACTACTACTATAATAAAAAATGTATACACAGTAAAATGTTATCAATATCCACTGCAAATAAACGTGTTTGTATTTCAAAAAGTGTCTTCTTACCAGATTCCGGCTGTAGCTTTCGAGGTGTTTGTTTTTAGAGTCCAGAAAAACCGCCATCAGCTGACATTTCTATTTTTAACTGTTAGTACCAGTGGTTCAGTTTAATGAGCGGGGGAAATGGACAGTGCGGAGTCGTTTAGAATCACAGGAACAAGCGAGCGATCAATTCAGATTGATCTACACACAATTTGATATCATGCTCGTCCAGTGGCGTCGTTAGGATAATAGCTCAGAGGAAAAATAAACAAGATTATCTTAAGATTAGCAGCCATATCCCCCCTTGCCCCAACCCTATCCAATTATTCACAAACATAATATTCTAGCAAAGACAGTTTGTAGATGCTTTATTTGCTTTAATTTATTTTTTCAAGCACCATGTATGATTACACACATATTAAAACTAGCTACTATAAAAATAAAAGAAGGTCGAATTTAGAGGAATTGTACCCACATTTGCGTAAAGAGAAGGGGGGGAGGAGATGATGGAAAACCATCCCCAAAGCGGTTGTTTTCTTTATTAAACTCTAACAAACTATTATGTATGCTAAATGTACTAGCAATGTACCACAAGAAATCAAGGACAAGTTCTGTTATTCAAGGTCATCAGATTGCCCAGAGAAAGACGACCTTAGTGTAGGTTAAAGCCTCTGAGATGCTACAGTAGCCCCATGGCTTCTTTGGTGCTGACTGACAGTTCACAGCTCACTTCTGACAGTCAACATTTAGGTATATACCTAAATTTTGACTGTCAGAAGTGACAGCTGCTAAACACATGTTTTTTGCAGATCATATGGTTCGGCGTAGGGATACATAATTTGGTCCGGTAGCTTTTCAAGGCCGTCAGCTGTCAGCTGTGAGCTGTCAGTCAGCACCAAAGAAGCCATGGGGCTACTGTACAAAGCCAAAACATAGGCTAATCAGTTTTAAAAAAAACCCACCTAAACTAAACTTTTTTTTACACATCAATAATAATATATATCTTTATTTAATTAAAAATTTAATTACTTTAAAGGCAGTTTACTTACAAGAAATTATAGTAACTTTGAATGTTTTGGAAATTGATCTTGAAGATTAAATTCAAAATAGAAATCTGTGAAGAGTTTTTCATGATAAATAAGAACACTTTTTTAATTTTAGAAATGAAAAATAGTTTTACGGTAGCTTACATATAATTTATTTTTGAAAATTTGAATTTTGTTGATTACTATATTTGAACAATTTGGTTTAAAATATATTAAGTGACAATTGTGATTAACAAGATGACGTGTTTGTTTGTACGAGTAAAACTTATTTAAGGGTAGTTTACTATAAACCTATTTTCGATCATTTTCCTCGAAGCTATAAAACAAAATATAAGAAAGTTTGTGCGATTGTGTCGAACCATTTGTTTTAGTTTGTGAATGGAGCAGTGAGAAAGAAAAAGAGGGGGTGGTGGTGGTGGGG